>ML825564.1:43861-67722 GCA_009831015.1 Picea engelmannii | reverse complement strand
CTTTCAATATTTCCAAAGAAAAGACAACAAAGGGTTTGATGGACGCATTGGCCAAATTGTATGAAAAACCCTCGGTGTCCAATAAGGTATTTCTAATGAAGAGATTATTTAATATGAAGATGTCGGAAGGTGGGTCTGTTGCAAATCATTTAAATGATTTTAATACGGTCACTAATCAACTAAGTTTTGTAAAAGTGGACTTTGATGATGAGGTAAGGGCTCTTCTAATCTTGTGCTCATTGCCAGAAAGATGGAACGGCTTGGTCATGGCTGTAAGTAACTCTTTCTCTGGTTCAAATACTTTAAAATTTGATGATGTTGTTGGTGTTATCCTTAGTGAGGAAATGCGATGGAAAATCACAGGTGAGGCATCAGGAAATGCATTGAACATGGAGAACAAGGGAAGACAAAAGGATAGAGGAAAGGGTTTCAGGAATCGTGGGAATTCTATTAAGGGCAGATCCAAATCCAGACTTGGAAAGATAGAGTGCTGGAATTGTGGGAAGAAAGGACATCTGAAGAAAGACTGCAAAGCTCCAAAGAAACAAAGAGATGGACAACATGAGAGAAATCAGGAAGCAGATGTAACAGGTGATGTGTTACAAGATGCTTTGTTTCTTTCTGTAGATAATATTTCCGAGTCTTGGGTAGTAGATTCAGGGGCTTCATTTCATGCCACATCCCATGGGAAACATTTTCTAGATTATGTTCAAGGTGATTTTGGACAGGTTCATTTGGGTGACGATGCACCATGCAAAATTGTTGGAATGGGAAAGGTAAAAATAAAGCAACGCAATGGAAACCAATGGTTGTTGAAAGAGGTAAGACATGTTCCAGATTTAAGGAAAATTTTAATTTCAACATGGCAGTTGGCAAGTGAAGGTTGTATATCCATATTTACAGATAAGACGTGGAAGGTCATCAAAGGATCATTGGTGACAACGAAAGGAGAGAAGGTAGGTACATTGTATTTATGTACTGGTAATACTGACTCTTCTATCTCTTTAGCTTCTACAGGAGTGGATACAATATCCAAATAATTTGAATAATATCCAAATATAATTTGCTACTCTTAGATATATGAAGATTGTTCAAAAATATTTGTAAATAATCCTCTAAATTTTCATGATCCCTTTGTGTCATGTCAAAAATACCCTCTCTCATATTTTTAGCTTTACAATATGCTTGATACGTCTTGAGAAAGATCTTACACATATCACCTCCTAAACCCATGAACCATCTCAAAGCAACTCCTTTAAGAGTGGCAGGAAATAATCTGAGTTTATGTGCATTGATAGAATAATCATAGCTATGACATAGAATATCAAATTCAAAGATAAAGGCATCGAGATCCTCAATTTCCATTCCATTAAATTTTGCCAAAGCTAATGGTGTATTATTATTCATTTTGACATCGGTCATTGTATCTACAATAGGAAATCTGAATGCTACTTTCCCTTCTTCAGCATTGGATGTTGCATCTTCATTTTTGGGATATGACATCTCTCTTTCCCAAATGAATGAAAATTGCTTAGTCCACTCATTTGGTCCTAAAAGAGAAAAATACGGTCCCCTTGGATCCCTAAGTATTATTGTTTAAATTGTAAAATCAACTAGAAAATTAGCAATATGTCCAATTTCAATTGTTTTTAGTTTCCTCTTGTCTGGTCTTCCTGCTATAGATTTCCCTTCTAATTTTACTTGAATTGATGGAATTTTTCTTGCCAAAGTGCTAGTAGATGGGGGGAGGGGATTGTTTCAACAGTTTGAGCAGTGGAATTTTTTCTTCTTGTTCCTCTAATAAACCTACCTCATACATATAGTACTAACATGACTAGTATTTGTAGAGACTCACTATAGTGAATGTGCGGATTCTTACTTATTGTATTACTGTCTCTACTCTTCCATGTCTAAAAATTTGATGCTAAAGAAATTAAATTCATTTTTTTTTCTTTTTATATGTATGATAAAATCCAACTAGTAAGAAAATTGTAATTAATAAGAAAACATAACTATGAATTTCTAAAACTAATTCATTTCGCACTTCCCCGACAATGGAGCCAAAACTGTCAAAGAATCTATATGTATAGATTATGTTACATTTAATTATCAACTAGGTAACATAAACTTGTGAAATGTAAATACTATTTGTGCATAATTAGTTTATTTTATCACTCAAAAACTTATCTCTCTATATTATTTCTATTTACGAGCAAATTTAATATAAACTTAAAATCAAATAATTAAATAAGGAATCTGCAAAGTTAATCTACATAAAAATAATTGTAGAAATTAAGGTTACAAGCATATATTTGCAGACATTACTTGCAACACATACTCTATTTTAATCAATTGGGTTTATAATTCAATGGAAAACACTTTAGATGTAGATCAATATTTTGTAGTGAAAGCAATCAGTAAGTAAGCACACAAAGAATTTAACTATCACACATAAGTAAATAACAATAACACTAAATTCTAGAATATGAGAACGAAAAAATAAAGGTGGAAATACTCTATAAAATGGGGCCCACCTACTCTAGAAATACACAACATGATCTAGCTAAGAATGTAATGATTAATAAAACGCCAAAGCCTGCTGAAGAATGTATTATATTAAATGAAGAAAATTACAAAGTGAACAAAGTGTGGTCTTGCTAACGTTTTTCCATCATTAACCTCATATTTTGTCTTCACGTCTATATATAATAATAACAAGGAGGTTCACCAAATAATATCATATCCCAACATATGAGATCACACACTATCTAATTAGAGTATAGTAGGGAAATAGAGGATGAACACTTTAACATATCCCTATATGTGTTGGCTTGAGTGCAATCAATATGGAACATATTTCTTCCTTGACTCGTTCCTACGATTTTGAATTTGGCTCAGCGCTGCTATACAAACCAACGACCGGTTACAAGATCCTGTGGTTCTTGTAACAACGGGTTAGTAAAATGACTTTTAACATTCATTTTGCTTATAAAAATTAGGAAATTGTAAATAAAAACAACTTAATACCTTTAAATGCTCTTGAAAGACCATATATCTTGTTGAAATCATTAAGAATTTGTAAAAAAAGATAATGATAAAGTAAAAAACGTTGAGGATGGAGTAAAAAATGGCTTAACTAACAGTGGAGACTGAATATGAGACTGAATATTTGATGAGGTCTAATAGGCAGTCAACACAGGTCTGTTATAGGGATTGTTTGAATGTCACAACAAGTCTGTTTTCTCACTATTTAAAGGATTCATTTAGAACTCTGATTTCAGGCTCATTTAATGTTGTTTTCAAGGTTAGTTTAAGGAAAGTTTTGTTGTCCCAAATCAGACTTACAACAATTATTAAAACCATGAAACATACCTCTGATCTTTTACAACTTAAATGTTGAAAATAAAATATGCAAAGCATAGAAATATACTCATGTATTTTTGGTCAACATGATTCTGGAAAAACCTCAGTGAAGAGGAATTTATTAGGAGTTCTTAAGGAAGAAATTACAACATAAATTACAAGTATGCTACATGCAACTTATCTTAAGTTTGGTAGCAAATTTTTCCTTGGAATTTAAGCCAACTTTGCCTTGAATTTTGCACCCTCTTCTCCTTGGAAATTGTGCCCTTGTTGTAGTTGCAAGTGCACCCTCTTGTGCACTCTCTTACAAAAAATAAGTGTGCCTTGATTCCAAGAGAAATCAAACCCTTCTTGCTTGATCTAGTGCACCCTCTTCCTTGTGCACCCTTCTTCTCAAAGTGTGCCCACTTTCATTCTTCTCAAACTCTTCTCCTCTTCCTCTTCTCTTTACTCACTCATGCAAAGAGAACAATGCACCCCCCCTTTTTCCTTCACTCTCCCTTTAATCTCCTCATTAGGCTAACCTAGGAATCAATGGCTAGGATTAGATCTTAGCCATCCAAGATCAATGGTGGAGATTAGATCTCCCCCTTTACTTAAGTTTCCTAAGTCAATTTATGATTAATAAAGTCACTTTATGATTAATGAGCTCATAAATTCACTTTGAATTTATAACAAAAAGTAAAGTGAGGGAGGGGTACTTTTCCCCCTTTAGTTTTAGGCACATAAATAACACTAGGGGACCACTTCCCAAGGTACTAAAACTTAACACTCCCTCTTACCGAGGAAACTGTTCTTCACCACTCCCATCTTGTCTCTAAAGTAGACATGATTTCCCCTTGGAAAAGTCTTCGTGAGAATGTCAGAAATATGTTCATCAGTAGATATGTACTCAAGGTGAACTTATCTTCTTTGAACCTAATCACAAATGAAGTGGTATATGATCTCTATGTGCTTTGACTTGTCATGAAAGACTGGATTCTCAGAGAGACTGATGCAACTCTGATTATCACAGTGAATAATTGTAGGCCTCAACTCATGATGAAATATACAAACCAATAACTTGTGAAGCCAAATAGCCTCACTGCTAGACTGACTAGCTACCATATACTCCGCCTCGGTAGAAATCAGTGTCCCTGACTTCTTTTCCGAGTTAAACCAAGAAATAATTGTTGATCCCAACCCGAAACAACACCCTGAAGTGCTCTTCCTGTCAACTGCACATCCTTCCCAGTCTGAGTTTGTATATCCAATCAACCTGACCCCATCACCTCTAGCGTAGTCCAAATCATACTCCATTGACCCTACTATGTACCTCAAAACATGGTTTGATGCTATCCAGTGCACTCTCCTAAGATCCACCATATACTAACTGAGAGTGTTCACAACAAAACAAATATTTGGTCTAGTGTTGATCAAATACATCAATGAACCAACCAACTGACAATATCTCGTGGCATCCACCAAATCAAACTTAGAAGCACTAATCTTCCTCTAGTTGGTGACCATAGGTTTCGACATGGGTCTGCAATACTCCATCTAAAATCTACTCAGAATATTTTTTGCATACTTCCCCTATCCCAGAAGTACATGCCCATCCTCTTGCCAAACCTCCATCCCCAAGAAATAATGCATCAATCCTATGTCCTTCATCTCAAATTATGAACAAAGACCCCTCTTGCAATCAACTATGAGTTCCTCCCCTCCAGTGATAAATAATTCATGAACATATAGAATAAGAATGAGAGTATCATCTCCAAAAACAATGTAATAGAGATTTATATCTGTCTCACTCTTCTCAAATCCCATCTACAACAAGTAAGATTCAATCCTGGAATACCAAGATCATGGAGCTTAATTCTGACCATACAGTTACTTTTTCAATAGGCACACGTGGGACTCTCTCCCAAACACCTCAAACCCCTATGGTTTCTCAATGTATGCCTCCTGCTCTATAAGATCATTCAGAAATTCTAGCTTGACATCCATCTGATGAATCTTTCAACCCATGTCTACTGCAATGGCCATGATACTCTTGATGGAAGTATATCTCACAACTAGTGTGAAATTATCATCATAGTCAACCCCCTCAACTTGATATAATCTTCTCGCCGCAAATCAAGCCTTGTGTTTATTAATGTTTCCATCTGCAACATAGTTAGTCTTGTACAACCACCTTGAAGTCACCACTGACTCCCCCTCCTTTCTAGGCACCACCTCCCACACATCATTTTGCATAATGGAATCATACTCCTTCTACATGGAATCTCTCCAGACCTGTTGGTCTGCTTCCTGCTCAAACGTAGTGGGCTCAGAATCTGTGATTCTAGTCGCCATGGCCAAGTATGAACCAAACCTCTCTGGTGTTATTCTCTCTCTCATCAACTTCTGGGGCTCAACAACATACTCCTTGGATTCCTTCAAGGTCTCCTGAAATCATCTTGGTTTCCTCTTCCCTAAAGTAACCTCATGCTCCTCAGTCTCATCCATAGATCTCACCATAGATGTCTGAGATCTTGAAGCATGTGCACATGTGGTCTGTGTACCAAACACCTGTGATCTTATAGTTGTATCAGGTGGACCAATCACCCCTGAACTCAGTGTAATAGACACATGTGGTTGTGTCCCCTGTGAAGTATCATCCTGCATCTATGGGACCTCCTCAATTATGTCTCTAAACTCACAATATCTACGAAAGGCTCTATCCTCCTTGAATCTAACATCTCTCCTCACAAAAACTCTCATCAGTGATGGTATGTAGATCAGATAAGCCTTTGAGACCCCACGGTATCCAACTAGGATCCCCTTCTCTGTTGTGGGATCCAACTTTGTCTTCTTCTCAGAAGGGACATGAGAGAAATTTAGACACCCAAATATGTGAAGGTCTCCAACATCTGGCCTTCTCCTAGTGAAGGCCTCCTCAGAAGAATTTATCCCCAGAGATCTATGTAGTATCTTTTTCTACATATACACTACAGTACTACAAGACTCATCCCATAATAAAAATGGTAACCCGTGATCATGCAACATAGATCTCACTGCACCAACAATATCCCTTTTCTTCCTCTTAGCAACCCCATATTTTGGGGGTTGTAAGGAAGGATCAATTGTCTCCTAATACCCTCCTAGGTGCATAAGTCTATAAACTTTGTGGAGGTATTCTCACCCCATTTTCCAACCTCGAGACCTTGATCTTTCTCCCTGTCTAGTTCTCCACAAGAGCCTTAAACTCTTGGAACCTCTTGAATACCTCACTCTTGGTCTTCAGGAAATAGATCCAAGTCTTCCTGGAGTGGTCATCAATGAATGTCACATAGTACTCACATCTACCCAAGGAAATTGATGACATGGGCCCACACACATCAGAGTGTACCAAATCAATTATCCCAATTGATCTATTGTCACTGCTCGAAAATAAATTCTTGGTGTACTTCCCAAGAGAACACCCCCTACAAACCTCTTGATGCTCAGTGTCAAACTATGGAAATCATGTCACAATCTTCCTCAACACCCTCAGAGATCCATGATGCAAGTGAGACATCCTCCAATGCCAAATCTCACACAACTAACTGCTACTAATACTACTAGCTAAAGCATGTAATGGTTGAAATATGAGTATGTACATTTTCCCATCACGATTCCCAATCACCCTGGCTGATGTGATACTAGACCCCTTAGGGTGAATGAGGACCTCATCACCTCGAAAAAACACCTCAAATCCTCTATCCTAAATGATGGAAACTAATATCAGGTTCTTCTTCATCCCAGGGACAAACAAGATGTCCATGAACACCATGGGTGGCCTCAACTCCCTCTGAAAGGAAATTGTACCACACCCAACCACCCTGACTATGGTGTTATTCCCAAGCACTATCTCCAATTTGATCCTAGTCTCTGTAAGATCAGTAAAGTACTCTTTAACACCAGACATATGATTGGATGCTCCATTATCTATGTACCATACACTTGATGGTGTCTCAACTGTAGACAAACTAACAAGCAAGGACATCTCCCTCTCAAACTGAGAGGCAAACTCATCCTCTGCAATCGATGTTGTTGTACCACCCTGCTTCTTCTTCTTCTTCCTGTTGGGACATTGTCCAGCATAGTGCCCCATATTGTTACAAGCAAAGCATTTAACTTTGATCATATCCCCATATTGTTCACCTCCTTTATGTTGTTACTTGGCCCCACCCTTGGGACCCTTCTTGATATTCTTCTTTCCCTTTGCAGACAGAGCAAGATCCTCACCATCATCCCCACCATGCTATTGACTAGTAGATCATGAGCCAATCCTGAGCTCCTCTTGTACAAATTCATCCCATAGCATCTCCCAACTGGGAATATTCTCTCTAGATACAATGTCTCATATAAATCTCTCCCAAGGTTTGGAGAAGCCATTTAAGGTTGTCCTCGCCAACTCAGATGGATCCACTACCTCCCCCATAGCTGTCAACTCATCATGTATATGTGAAAACCTCATGAGGAATGAAGCGACCAAATCAGTCTTATTCATCTTAGTGCCCCTCAACTTCTCCTAAAGCACCATCTTCTGATTTTGGTGTGGGCTCTGATAAATACTACACAAGGACCGCCACATATGAAATGCAAAGTCCTTACCATAAACATGAGGACTAATGCGGTATTTAACTACATCTAGGATATTCCTCTTGGCCTTGATGTTTCTGTTCCTAAACTCTTCCAAGTGCATTGCATCTGTAGGAGGAACCACATGACTCTCCACAATGTCCCATAGCTCACCCTCCTCCAAAATAAAGACTATCCTAGCCTTCCAGGGAGACCAATTGCCAGCCCCAGCTAGCCTATCCTCCACCCTCAACGCTCCAACTGACATGGCTTCCAACTGAGGATAAAATTACCAAATAACTATGTTGTCAAGGTGAGTTAAAATTCTTCCCACTATATTCAATTTATATCAGCCCTCTTGTGCCCTTAGGCTCTGATACCATGAAGATTTTCTAAGGTCTAATGGGCAGCCAACATAGGTTTGTTATAGGGACTATTTGAATGTCACAACAGGTTTGTTTTCTCATTGTTTAAAGGTTGCCTTTAGAACTTTTATTTAAGGATCATTTAATGCTACTGTCAAGGTTAGTTTAAGGAAAGTTTTGTTGTCCCAAATCAGACTTACAACAATAAATAAAACCATGAAACACACCTATGATATTTTACACTTTAAATGCTGAAAAATAAAATATGCAAACCAAATAAATACATTCAAGTATTTTTGGTCAACGTGACCTTGGAAAAATCCCCAAGGGGAAAACCAGTGAAGAGGAATTTATTAGCAGTTCTTAAGGAAGAAATTACAGAAGAAATTACAAGTATGCTACAGGAAACTTATCTCAAGTTTGGAAGTAAATTTCTCCTTGGAAGTTGAGCCAACTTTTCCTTGAAGTTTGTGCCTTATTCTCCTTGGAAACCGTGCCCTTCTTGTAGTTGCAAGTGTGAAGTGCCCCCTCTTCCGTGCTCTCTTCCACAACAATAAGTGCACCCTGATTCCAAAAGAAAGTATGCCCTTCTTGTTTGATCTAGTGCACCCTCTTCCTTGTGCGCTGCTCTTCTAAAAGTGTGCCATCTTTCCTTCTTCTCCAACTCTTCTCCTTTTCCTCTTCTCTTTACTCACTCATGCAAAGAGAACAGTGCGCCCCCATTTTCCTTCACTCTTCCTTTAGCCTCCTCATTAGGATAACCTAGGAATCAATGGCTAGTATTATATCTTATCCATCCAAGATCAATGGTGGAGATTAGATCTCCCCCTTTACTTAAGTTTCCTAAGTCACTTTATGATTAATAAAGTCACTTTATGATTAATGAGCTCATAAAGTCAGTTTGACTTTATAAAATAAAGTAAAGTGAGGGTGGGGTACTTTTTCCCCTTTACTGTTAGGCACATCCATAACATTAGGGGACCACTTCCCAAGGTACTAAAATTTAACAAAGACAACATAAAAAAGAAGGCCCAACACCCCCCTAGCACCCCATTCAAGTAATGTGTGTGTGTGTGTGTGTGTGTTATTAGAGACATATTCTAGGGAAATTTATTCTTTTTGTCCTTTTTTGTTTGGCATAAATCTCATTTTGGTTGTATCAATTGGTATTAGAGCATGGGTCCTCAAATTTTGTTTTGTTTTGCATAATAGGGATCTACTCCCTCCTCATTCAATATCCCATAGTCATTCAATTATTAGGAAACGTAGGACACAAAACCATCGTACCTTAGGCTTCCACAATCATTTTTTTTTTAGTAATGTAGGGATTCACTTCCTCCCACCTAAGGATTATGCAACCCCTTAACAATGAATTTATTGGTCCAAGTCCCTCAAACCTCAAGCTTATGCAACTTTTATTTCATTGGGAGTTTTTCTATGCCCAACAACCTCAATATCAACAACAATAGCAACCACCAATAGCGATGCAACAAATCGGTTCATTACATGATATGTTGCACACACTGCAACTAATTATGTGTGATACATTCCATGCAAATAAAAAATAATAGATTCACTCCCTTTATGACCAATTTGAGGACAAGATGAAAGTGCTCTTGAGAGCCCTAATCAGGAGTATGCACATACAATATCAACCTTGGTCAGAGCATTGACTCCTACAATGTAAAGATCGACTTCATATCATGCAAATGGTGATGGAACTGTTGAACAAGTACCTTGCCTCACCACTATCACTCACCATCTAGATTCGAGTCGTTGAACTATTTTCTAAAGGTATGGATCCACTTTTCCTAGCACATAGAATGATTACACGAGTAATTATGTTCGTTTTCCATCATTAGAACTCGGCTAAGTGCTTACATTGAAGCAATGTGTGTGTTAACATTGATAGAACCTTTAAAGGTGTTTCCCTGTGCTCTCTTAGGAAACCACTAGGCATTTCCTCTTTCTGAACTTGAATACTTTCTCTTCACATATTGCACATACATGGGAATTATGAAAGGAAAACAATAGCTCTTGGTGGCTCCACTAATGTCATCTTGCATTTGATTTTTATTTCTAGATATGTTAGTTTAAAGTTGACATTGGATAATTTTCAGAGGATCCGTGATTAGGTACCTTTTTTTTTGCAAATATCAATTTCAGTGGGAAATATGTAATGGAAGACCTTCATAAGGTTGAAGGAATCAATGGACAAGTTTTTCTCGGGTTGTACTTAAATGAACAACCACAACATGCAACGAATGCAAAGTTGAAAGCATTATCTTCTACAATTGAGATTCAGTCAAGATTGCATAGAAAAGGCATTATCCCATTTGTTGTGCCTATTAATACTAATTGGTGCTCCATCATTCTAGTCTACACAATGCCCTGAGTTGACCATTTTTTTCACACATCTATGGTTTTTGGCATCAAATCAAATGTCAAATTCAAACATGCATAGTGCCATGGTGTTTTTCCATTAACTTGATCATGCTAGATGAGTTCAACAACCGGTTTCTTCATCTTCAACTGCAAGTAGGGACACTTGTTATTAAAAGTGGGAGGAAATGATATGGGAATTGAGCCATCACACATTTATTAGCACATATAAGAAAATAAATATTAATTAAATAATCGGGTTTTCCCCTCTTTTATAGAAGACTTCATCAACTATGAATATGCCAAAATTGTTATTAATTATTTTAGTCAATAGGGTGTTAGTGTTAAATATATTTTAATGCTTTGGAGACATGATCAACTTTGATTATGGCCATTTCCATATGATTATATGTGCCTATAAAAGAAGGATTATAGGATTAATAAGTGTGTGTGTGTGTGTGTGTTATTAGACATATTGATTCGGTGCAGTTTATTTGTGTCTTTTTATTTGGCATGCAGTGAATTGGGGTTGTATATGTTGAAATATTGTAACTGCGAAGAATATTATATTTATTATTGAGTCATTTTCTTATAGATCAATCCTCTTTTGTGGATTGATCATGTCTGGACTTATGTATGACCAAATCTTATTTTGTGGATTGGTCAAACCCTAACTGTATCATGTTAATTGAGAAGTCGGACCCTAAGGCTAATTAAAGTGGTTTTAGCCACTAGTTGGAGAAGTCGGCCTCTAGGGCTAATTAAAGTGGTTTTAGCCACTAGTTGGAGAAGTTGGCCCCTAGGGCTAATTAAAGTGGTTTTAGCCACTAGTTGGAGAAGTCGACCCTGCCTAAAGACACAACCCTAGCACTCCTCATCTAGTATAAATAAGAGAGGATGGTGCCTCATTATCTCACTCACTCAAGTCACTCATCTAGTGTGCAAGTTTGGAGGTAGCTGCAATTGGAAGAAGAAAGAGAGAGAGGTGCATTGCTCAGTCTTGAATATTCTCTAGTGTTTGGTATTTTATCTTGGCATTGTATTGGCAATCTATATTAAGGAAGTTTTTGTTGGGTTTTCTCCCCCATGAGGGTTTCCCAAGATAAAATGTTATGTACCTTGTGATTGTGTTTCTCTCAGTGATCCTACTTATGTTATTATTGTCTAGTAAATTGAAAACAACTTAATAGAAGCTCTAAATTTAACATGGTTTTAGAGCTAAGTTGAAGAGAGCACCTTTCACTGGATAATAAAAAATGTCATTGTTTTCGTACAAGAAATTTAGGGTTTTTTTATTAAAAGGAATTTCAACCTAAAAAACACCTAGGGAAGTGTGCCCTAGCCTAGTGAACTCATTGGCAGCTTGAGCGCACATTTTTAGTGGCCAGAGCCTCTAGGAAGTGAAACCCTAGTTTTTGGTTGGTACCAGAAAACCAGGAAACCAAAACCAATACCAGTCCAGATTTTCGCAGACTCAGTTTCAAGGGGTAAAATTTGGATTTTCTGAAAACAGACTGCACCAGCCTACTTGCCTAAGCCAAGCGCACCTCCTGGTAAGTTTAGATTTAATTTATGAGCACTTTCAATTTTTGGTCATTTTCCTAGCTCCAGGTCAAGATGTCTGCAAGCACCAAGCTTTTTGATAAGTTAGAAGGTGTGGAAAACTTTCGTACTTGGAAGTATAGTATTTCACTCATTCTTGAAGAGAATGACCTTGCAAAATTCATAAAGGAAAATGCATCGGAACTTGAAGAAGATGAAGCTAAAGAAAAGTACAAGAAGGATATGGTTAGGGCCAAAAGAATCATTGCAGACTCTATTAAAGATCACTTTATCCCTCAAGTGGCCTCTCAGAACACTCCAAAATAGATGTTTGATTCCCTAACCAGAATGTAAGAAGGAAAGAACATCAACTGAAAGATGAACCTGAGAACTCAACTCAAAAGTACAAGGATGCAGAAAAGAGAAATAGTCCATGACTATTTCTCTAGGATTTATCAATTCAAGGAACAACTAGAAGCAATTGGAGACAAACTAGATGAAGATGAACTCATAATGACAGCTCTTAATGGTCTCACAAGACCTTGGGATGCCTTCATCCAAACCATCTTTGCAAGAAAGGAGAAAGTCCAATTTGACAGTCTTTGGGAAGAATGTGTTCAAGAAGAAGCAAGAGCTAACTGAGAAGCAGTATTATTAAGGGATGAATATCAAGCCCTAGCTGCTCATGCTAAAGGAGGAAATAAAAGGTCTCACTTCCATAAAGAGACCCACCTACATAAGTAATCTCACTCCCCAAAGAGATTCACCCACCTCCATAAAGAATATCACCCTCCAAGGAGATTCCAAAATTTTCAAAAAGGACAAAGAAGAGAAAAATATTTCTTCTCCTATCAATGTTATCATTGTGATAAGATGGGACATATTGCTAAAAAAATTCCAGCCAGAAGAGAAGAATACAAGAAAATAAATAACAAGAGACATCATGCCCATGCATTTGAATATGATGAGCCACCCATGAAGATGACTAAAGGAGAGATTGAAAACTATGTTTTATTTTCTGCCCTCTTAGGATCTGTGTCACCTGGAGAGGATACTTGGTTCATAGACAGTGGTGCTTCTAAGCACATGATAGGTCAGAGAAACATTGTCTCTAGCCTTACAGAAAACAACTTTCCCCAGAAAGTTACACTTGGAGATGATTACCGGTACCCTATCAAAGGAGTGGGAGAATCCACCTACAAACCTGATTCAGGGACCTTGATGAAGATGAAGGATGTACTATATGTACCAGGTTTGACAAAGAACTTACTTTCTATCTCAACTTTAGATAAGAAAGGCTTCATAGTTTCTTTCAAGGATGGTGAATTTCTTATGTGGCCTAAAGGAAAAACCATAGAAGATGCAATTGTTATTGGAATAGAAGAAGGTGGCATGTATAAGTTAAAAGGTCACTCAGATGCAGCCTTGACTCACTCCACTGAGAGTCCATGTGAACTTTGGCATAGAATATTAGCCCACATCAACTACAAATCCTTACCATATGTAAGAAACGCAGTCAAAGGTCTACTAGAATTCAAGTTTGATCATGAAGGTGTGTGCAAGGGATGTGCACAAGGAAAGAACATAAAGAATCATTTCCTGAAGAGAAACAATAAAGCAGAAGGAGTCTTGGAACTCGTCCACTTAGATGTATGTGACCCGATGTCATCAAAATCTCTTAGTGGGTATGTATACTATGTGTCATTTATCGTTGATTATTCTCGCAAGACTTGGGTTTACTTCTTGAAATCAAAAGATGAAGTGTTTGGAAAATTCAAGGAATTTAAAGCCTTGATAGAGAATCTCTCTAAAAGAAAAATCAAGATACTCAGGTTAGATAATGGAGGAGAATACACCTCAAAAGAATTTGTAATATTTTGCAGAGATGTCAGGATTAAGAGGGATCCCACCACTCCCTACAATCCTCAACAAAATGGTGTGGCAGAAATAAATAATATAACTATAATGGAAGAATTGAAGACTATGATTCATGATCAATATCTTCCAATGCACTTATGGGCTGAAGTAGCAAGAACAATAGTGTATGTCCAAAACAAACTATACCATAATGCACTTGGATTCAAAACCCCCGAAGAAATGTTCTCTGGAAAGAAGCCAGAAGAAGTAAGCCATCTCAAGATATTCGGTTGTCCAGCGTTTGTACACATTCTGAAAGAAAGAAGAACCAAGGTAGACCCTTTGGGAAAGAAGGGAATATTTGTTGGATACTATGAGGTCTCTAAGGCCTTCAAAATTTACATATTGGGTTACCATCGCATTGAGATCAACAGAGATGTAACCTTTGATGAATATGCAGCACTTAAGAAATCAAGAAGATGCTAGCTTGAAGAAGTATATGAATAAGAACCTGTAGCTCCCAGAGTTGTAGAAACAGTAAGGGAAGTTATAGTTACCCCCGATAAGGAGATTCCAAAAGATAATGACATGATAGAATCTCAAGAACCTCCCCAAATGACGATCTCTCACAAGAGAAAACCAGCTTGGGAAAGGGAACTTATTCAATATGGAGAGAAGTACGGTGCCCCAGAAGGAACCATGAGAAAAATCAAGAAACCTAAGTCATTCTCCAGTTATATGGCTTTGATGTGTGATCTCATAGAAAAGGAGCCTACTTTCTTTGAATAATCCATTCAGAAAAAAGAATGGGTAGATGCCATGACAGAAGAATACCAATCCATCATAAAGAATGATGTATGGGAAATAGTTCCCAGACCGAAGGGCAAAGATGTGGTATCTTCCAAATGGTTATAAAAGATAAAACATGATGTTGATGGAAGTGTTGAAAAACATAAAGCAAGGTTTGTAGCTCGTGGATTTTCTCAAAAGGAAGGCATTGATTATGAAGAGACGTTTTCTCTTGTAGCCAAATACACTTCTATCAGAACCATCATAGCTCTTGTAGCCAAGATGAAGTGGAAGTTACACCAGATGGATGTGAAAACAACCTTCTTAAATAGTGTCATTGAAGAAGTGTACATAGAACAACCTCAAGGGTTTGAAGTTGAAGATAGAAAGACTCATGTTTGCAAGTTGAAGAAGGTTGTGTACGGGTTGAAACAACCTCCTAGAGCTTTGTATGGAATAATTGACAGTTTCCTGATGAGTTTGGGCTCTACCAAGAATAAATTTGATTCTAACCTTTACTTCAAGGTTATGAATTATGAGCCAGTTATATTTTTTTTTGTATGTGGATGAATTATTCTTAACTGGAGAAGAAAATCTCATCACTGATTGTAAGAAGAAGCGTGCTCCAAAATTTGAGATGAAAGACCTAGGCCTAATACATTATTTCTTAGGTCTTGAGGTTTGGCAGAGCCCAGAGAAGATCTTCCTTAACCAAGGGAAGTATGCAGTTGAAATACTGAAGAGGTTTGATATGTTGGAATGTAAAGCCATGAACACACCCATGGAAACAAAGTTGAAGCTCATGGTTGATACTTCACCAGAATTGGTTGATGCTACGTTGTACAGGTAGATCATTGGATCGTTGATGTATCTGACGAATACTAGGCCATATATATGTTTTGTTGTGAACACCTTGATTCAGTATCTGGTAGAACCCAGACGTGTTCACCTTGTTGTTGCAAAACATGTGATGAGATACCTTAAGGGTACGTTGGACTCTGGTCACAGTTATACCGGAGATCATGACTTCAGATTGATTGGTTATACTGATTCAAATTGGATTGGAAGTGTCTCTGACAGAAAGAGCACTTCAGGATGTTGTTTCGGTCTGGGGTTAGCCATGACTTCATGGCAGAGAAGGAAGAAATCCAGTATTGCTCTTAGCATGGCAGAAGCGAAATACATTGCAGCATAATCTGCCAGTTGTGAAGCCATATGGCTTTGGAAGTTATTGACGGGTATATTTGATCTGGAGATGGAATCAACCGTGATTCTATGTGATAACCAAATTTGCATAAATATGACAGAGAACCGTGTGTTCCATAATAAGTCGAAGCACATATAAATCAGGTATCACTACATTCATGATATGGTGCAGAGGAGAGCTATAAAGCTCCAATATGTTAGCACAGATAAGCAGGTTGCAGATGTGTTGACCAAGCCTCTGTCTCGTGTGAAGTTTGAGGACTTCTGAGACAAGCTTGGTGTTGTCTGAAAGGACCTCCCTCGAAAGGGGGAATGATGTTGATGATACTATAGTATCATGACCAACAACAGGTAGCTCTGTTAGGATTTTATATCCTGGGGGACTGATCATCCTTGGGCAGATCTCGAGGGTCTGATAAGGATAGTCTATCAAAGTACCTATGCATGTATATGTCAGTTGTGGTTAGTAGTGGTAGCTCTGTTAGGATTTTATATCCTAGGGAATCCTTTGATTCCTAGGCAGATCCCAAAGGTCTGGTAAGGAAGGTCTATCAAAGTACCACATGGTAGCTCCATTAGGATTTTACATCCTAGGGAATCTTATGATTCATGGGAAGATCCTTAGGATCTGTCAGAGTACCAAAAAATGTTGTTGCACCTGCCTCATTCTGTTGTTATATGATGATGATGATGTTGTTATCTCAGCCTTGTGTTGATGATGTTGTTATCTCAGCCTCGAGTTGATGATGTTGATGATGCTTTTATCTCAGCCTCGTGTTGATGATGTTGTTATCTCGACCTCGTGCTATTGATGATGTTGTTATCTCGGCCTCGTGCTGATGATGTTGTTGTTCCAACCTCGTGTTGTTGATGATGATTTTGTATCAGCCTTGTGTTGATTGTCGACGATGATGTATCAGCCTCGTGTTGTTGATGATGATGTATCATCCTTGCGTTGTTTTTTTTATGATGTTGTATTAGTCGTGTATTGATTGATGATGTTATATTAGTATTGTACTAATTGATGTTGATGCAGATGATGATGGTGCTCCAGCTCCATGTTGTGAATGATGATGTTGTCTATGATGATTTATACATATGTTAGTCAGTGTTCAAGATGTTGATGATGTTGATTCCCTCTCTCTCTTGATGATGTTGTATTGTAGAATACCCTTCTTGTTAAGGGGGAGTGTTGAAATATTGTAACTGTGAAGAATATTCTATTTATTATTGATTCATTTACTTATATATCAATCCCCTTTTGTGGATTGATCATGTCAGGACTTATGTGTGACCAAATCCCCTTTTGTGGATTGATCATGTCAGGACTTATGTGTGACCAAATCCCCTTTTGTGGATTGGTCAAACCCTAATTATATCATGCTAATTGAGAAGTCGGCCCCTATGGCTAATTAAAGTGGTTTTAACCACTAGCTGGAGAAGTCATCCCTACCAAATGAAGAGACACAACACTAGCACTCATCGATTAGTATAAATAATAGAGGATGATGTCTCATTAGCTCACTCACTCAAGTCACTCATCTAGTGTGCAAGTTTGGAGGTAACTGCAGTTGGAAGAAGAAAGAGAGAGAGGCATATTACTCAGTCTTGGATATTCTCTAGTGTTTGGTATTATATCTTAGCATTGTATTGGCAATCTATATTAAGGAAGTTTTTGTTGGGTTTTCTCCCCCATGAGGGTTTCCCATGATAAAATGTTGTGTACCTTGTGATTTTGTTTCTCTTAGTGATCCTACTTATGCTATTATTGTCTAGTAAATTGAAAAGAACTTAATAGCAGCTCTAAATTTAACAGTATCACCTTTAGCGGTCCCACTCTCATACATTAAGACCTTCAAATCCAATTCAAGATAAAAAGATGATTTCTCTCTCACCAAAACATGACATATTTGTTCACGTGTTTTTCATCCTTTCTTTCCAAGCAATCACTATTATAATGAAGCGTGTGAACTAGAGGGAAACGTAAGCTTATCTCCCACCTCTAGCTTTACAATAGGTAAGTTGTTTTTATACACATAGTATCATTGAAGGATCAAGTAAAGCAAAAATGAACTCGATAATAACATTGTTATAGAATTGAACATATCACAAACAAGCATAAACGTAATCTTCAAATTGGAGGAAGGATATATACTTCAATTATTAAAGATTCTCATACCCAATTTGAAACATGTATTAAAATTGTATATTTAGAGCAAAGCGACCCCTACTTACTTAATATTGTAGAATATAGAAATGGTTTTGTGTCAATTTGTAAAGAGTACATCCATAGTGAAAATGTAAATTGAATGACAAACCACAAACATCGTTATCAACCTTGTAGAATATTGTTGGCTTACGACTATGTAACCAGATGAAGCAAGATGAAAAATAACTAAATTATTTCATAATTATCTGATCTTTGTCAACAAACTGATCATAGTTAGATCTATATATACCCTTTGTAATTATCCCCCAATTCAAGAGTTTTAAAATGTTCATCAAAGAATCAAAAGTTTTAAATGAATAATACTATTTGAACAAAATGATTGTTTTTAAGTACAAACATCACACTTTTAGTCAATTATGGTTGTCATGTCATGTATATTTTCTATGTAATGCTTCATATGTAAATATTGTGGAGTCCAAAGATGGTAACTTAAAATATTGTTATTTCAAAAAAATATAGTAAGCATTATTAATCATTTTCTACATACATGGAGAAATGTTTTTTTCATTCTCGCAATATTTTTTCTTTAAAATATTTGTACAAAATTTTAAAATTCAAATAATAGGTAATCCCAATTTAAATGATAATTAGTGAAAAATCTAACTAATTTTAATAAAATTTAAAGTTTAAATAATAATTAACACAAACGTTAAAGTTTAAATAATAATTAGCACAATTATCGTGTACAAGTGAAGATAACTTTTAAATGTGCATTTGATTTCTTTGATCATCTTCCCTTAATTTTAATGGTTATATAGATTAATTTACATGAAAGGATAACTTGATGCAATCAAGAGAATTTATTGCAATTTTGCATGGAAACTTGTTCCATCTTCAAAGGTGTGTTTTGTGGAAAATGATTTTTTGGATTCCACTTTCAGTTCAAGGAGGACCGGTATATAATCTTCCGTAGTGGCCCTTGGTTCATGGGCTCGAAGAGACTGTACCTCAATAAGTGGACCTTGAACTTTAATCCAAAAGAGGAGACCCCATTCTCAATCCCAATGAGGGTAAGATTCCCACATCTCCCTATCAACCTTTGGGAAAAAAAAAAGCCTCGAGGCCATAGAGAATAAGATTGGGACCCTAATAGACATCATTGAGTCAAAACAAAGGTTCTTTACATGTGCTCACGTTTGTGTGGAGATCAATCTTGAGGGACTCTCAGATGCAATTGAACTCCATTCCTACCATCAACCAAGGCTTGGAGTTCGGAGCATATCCAAGAGCAAGGGGAAATCCCAACAAAAGATTCGGAAAACCAAACAAAGGATGTCGCTTTGGAAAAGGAGGAAGAACCCCATCTAAGGCGTGAAATATAAAGGTAAAAAAAAGAAGAAAAACATTAGAGCACAAATAAAAGATAAAAATTAAACCAAGAAATAAAAAAGAAAGTAGAAATTAAATGATAATAGTAATAACAAAAATAAATAAATAAATTTAAAAAAAGAAGGGCTAATGATCAATATAATGAATAGTGGGTTTCAAAGATTGGCTAAGTTTGTAGTCATTTTCCAGATTAAAATTATTATGATGTTTTTCAATTTCCAATTCTTATTGAATGATATGAGAGGAGTAATAGGGTTCTCAAGCTAGAATTTTAGTTTGGTCAAAGCAAATTAGATGATTAGATCATTAGGGTGGGGAAGAGAAAAGAGAGCTAAATGTACCAATTTTGTAAAGATCAAAAGTTTGAGGGATTACCCCATGACTTATTGATAAAGTTTTTACTCTTTCATGGGAGAAATGTAAGCCAAATCTCTCTCCCTCTTGGGTATTTATTAATAAGTATTTATACCACATTAATATCGAGTTCGGGTTTATAGCCCATGATTGATCAATGACAAGTGCTTACAAATATCAAAAAATAATTTGCAGGGCAAAAGAGGATGTGCATGTCCAATATATACTATAATATTCCTCAATTACAACCAATAGACCAATAAAGAGAGCTATATTAAATGCTTCGCAATATGCCTATAATAATTCCAATAATGAATTATTTTTTTCAAAATGCTTGTTATTATCACGGTGGGGAAAACATGTCCCTCCCTATTTTGGGAGTATTGCTACTAACATTTCCCATTTAAACAATGGAACCAATAAAGCACCAAGAGGAATAACATTTCTTGAGGTGTCCTTCCAAATGTTATGCATCCCGATTAAGATGAGCTAGTTTTATTATATAAACAATTCTTATACATCCACTAATGCATCATCTTTTTTACATACACTAAGATGAGACACCCCTCAAATCGAACGATAGTTTCTACCCCTTGGCAAGCACAACAAAATGTAGATAACTTACAAATTTCACAAAATCCCAAACTATACTATCGTATCACTCCAGTACAATTGGTAATCCAATAAAAAAAACTATCTTAAATGCCTCACAAAGATATCTATAATGAGTCCATTAACCAAACCAACAAAAAAAAAATATTAAATAACTCGTTCATGCATTCCAATTTTTTTTTTGACAATATACTTCCTATAATCACTATGGGACAAACATGCCCTTCCCCATTTTGAGAGTATTACAATGAAATGTAGTCAACTTAAATGGTAAATCATTTCCATTAAGAAACCACAAATGAGAGGTGTCCATTCTGCCAAATTCATCACGAGTTACCCTTAACCCCAACCACATAAAATGGCCGATGCATGTGGAGTGAAATGTGTATAGCGGATTTGAACCTTAATGAACCTTAATGAATAAGATCATGTGGACCATTCATGCATTCACCTACAAATGGTTTTCTATAATTGTCGAGAGAAACGCAATGGAAGAAGAGTCCATGAAGTGGATTTGAGCATCGATAAGAGGCAGCTTCGTATATTTTGCACGAAACCCAAGAAACAAAATTAATTCAAAGCATAGTCATTCATACACCTTGAACTTATAGTCAGAGACTGATATTGTACTCTACAACGACTCACCAAAGCTTGATATGAAGAATATGCCTCAAACTCATAAAAAACCTCAAAAAATACTTGTAGACAACTTAGGTCAAAAGCAATCCAACTTGATCAATATCGTTCAAAATCAGTTGAACTAATTAAGTAGAGGCGAGTTTAACCAGATCCCTGGTCTTCTAAGTAAACTCGATTTGTTTTGGGGCCTAGCTGAATTGATTCAATGAGTATAATGCTTATTCGTCGAGTCTTTTATCAATGCTTTGAATCTGACAGAGTACAACAAGATTGAATCTCCATTAGCTGAATTTAATTCAATGAGTATAATGCTTAATCGTCGAGTCTTTTTATCAATGCTTTGAATCTGACAGAGTACAGCAAGATAGAATCTTCATTATTGAAAATACAACAAAGTCTTTTGAATCTTCGTTCATCCAATAGGAGCAATCGTCATTTTCTTATTAAGTACCATGAATAGTTCTTTGGAAAATGCCATAATCTCCCATAAGCAATGAACACTATGTTTTTACAATGTTTTGATAATGATGAATAAGAGACTGAAATTAGAAAACAAAAAGAACTATTCAAGCATGTGAGAAATATGATACAATCCTTTCAGATCCAAAAAAAATCATGTAAGTCCTCAAACTTTAAACATGTGAGAAATATGATACAATCCTTTCAGATCCAAAAAAAAATCATGTACTCAAAATTTACTCTCATTCTATAGCAAGTTTGGATTTCTGACACCAATAAGCTCAAATACTACCGATTTCAAATTACATTTGTTTTAATAAATATTGACAGCATTTGAAGAAATGAATCCTTCTATTCTACCTGTTATTCGCTGTGTTAAGTTCATTTCTTGCTTAATACAGAAGTTCATTTACATCAAGGAATTTCACCTGGATTTCCAATGGGTATTTTATGTTTCAATATTACAAAAGGCCTTAAAGGTTAAACATGTAATACAATTTTCTTCAAATTTATTTGAAATTTCATCTATGAATCAAAACCATTCCATATACTAAGAACATTAAACACAGGCAATCCAAAGCACCTGAAGCTCTAAAATATTGCTGTTGAGCATAGGTAAAGGCCATTGCACTATCTAACGGAACCATGAATATAAACAACTAACATCAAGTCGGATGAATATTATGGCTAGGAAAGCAACCTTAGTTTGACATTACCAATTACCACCAAATTTCTAGTTACAAAAGCACAACATCCTCCGAACAATCTTACTAAAATACTAGGTAAAGTCGTAGCAAAGATAAAATAAGAATCAGAACATAAGCAATCATTGTCCTGTTACATGAACATTTTCTATGATACATCTACTTGTTTGGATAAAGGGCTCCTTCAACTGATTATGTTATTAGTCAAGGCACACTTGTACTGGGAAGGTGTACAGCTTTGGTTATTTTGTAAAGCCATGTGCAAATATAAATGTTCTCAAAATAAATTGTACTTTACAAATTACCAAAAAAGTATAGGAGACTTTTCAAAGAAACTCGGTATGTGGACCTGATCAGAGATGTGGCGTATTTTTCCACATTCCTATTGTGTTAAAGCCTTTCCATTAGTCGTAGTGTAAACGTTCTGCGAAATGAATCTTACATTCCTATTGTGTTAAAGCCTTTCCATTAGTATTAGTAGTAGTGTAAACGTTTTATGAAATGAATTTTTTTTTATGATTTTTTTCCTGAACATTTATTCGAAATCTGACAATAAATTGTTAGATCTGTAGATTTGAGTGATTATTTCTGTATAATCCGAGTGTCTCCAGGATTTTTCAGCATGCTGAATCCATTTCTGTATTCAGAAATGGATTTTAAACAACAAAAAATAGTGATTTCGTACAGATTTATGTCACCAGATTCCGGCGAAAAAAACCATTTCATAAAAAAGTTAGACAATGCCTTTCCATTATATTCAATAACTCCAGTTCAAAGTGACTTTTGATAGTTTACAGCATAGTAACAGGTATAAGCGAAAACCCTGGACTTGCTAAGTCTACCCGGTCTGTGGCTGAAATGAGTTGGTTCGACCTGGACACACTAGGTCTGACACGGACCTGCATTGACCCCTGGACCCTCCAGAAAAGAGAGAAACCTGTCAAGTGTACCCAGAAAACTGAAAAAACCCGCTAATCAAAGGAAGAACAACCTAGTCAACTTTGACCCGCTAAGCCAGGACTCAGAGTATAAAATCAATACTTTTTATCATTTTCACCATTCTTACTCATTTCGCCTGGAGTTTTTAGAGAAAGATTAATCTGTTGGCATGCAATCCTTGAGGCTAGGCACTGTTATATTTATTATTTATGCAGTATTTCAGATTGTCTTATGATTTCAGATTCTTGAGTCTTGAATATTGAAATTTGACATTCACACATTATAAGCCATGGTCCATGGCAATTTTGAATTTTCTTACATCTTGACAAATGAATGACGGTAATGGTTTGAATTTTCTTACATCTTGACAAATGAATGATGGTAATGGTTGATCATGATTGTATCATATTGTGTACTGTTAGAATAAGGTAGTAAGGCAGAACAGAAGTATCTTTTAAATTTCAATGAGGATAACAACTAGATCTTATATCTAGAAAACAACTC
>ML825563.1:163935-174927 GCA_009831015.1 Picea engelmannii | reverse complement strand
TCATATTAATTATGATAGTATCCGGATTATGAAACAGAAAGGTATTCAAGGGCTTCCTACTATTCCAAGAAAGCTTTCTCCATGTAATTCTTGTATTTTAGGCAAGCATTGTAAATAGCCTTTTTATGGATCTACTTCTCGAGATTCCAGTAAGTTAGGTCTCATACATTCTAATTTATGTGGGCCCATGCCTGTTCAATATGAAAATGGTAATAAATATCTCTTGAATTTGATTGGTGACTACACCAGGATGTGTTGGGTTTATTTGTTGAAAGAGAAATCTCAGATTTTTGCAACTTTTAATAATTTTAATTTATGGATTACAAATGAAACTCAACTTAATATTGGCACTCTACCATTAGATGATGGTGGAAAATACACCTCTAATGCATTTGAAAAATACTTGCAGGATAATGGTATTAAACATCAGACCACCATCCCTTATACCCCACAACAGAACAATGTAGCAGAGCACATCAACAGAACTTTGCTTAATATGGTAAGGCCAATGATGTTTTTTCAGAATGTCAGGTTGATTTTTTGGGGAGAAGCAATACTTTGTGCCTTTTATATTCACAATCAATTTCCTTCTACTACCATCAATAATAAGTACCCTTATGAATTGTGGTATAATAGTATTCCCGTTTTTCAAAATTTCAGATTTTTTGGTTCTCCATGTTATGCTTTAATTACTAAACAACACCGTGACAAATTGGGTGAAAGAAGTCACAAATGTATTTTCTTGGGGTATTCTAATACTTCCAGAGCTTATCGATTGTATGATGAGGAAAACAAGAAATTTGTTGTTTCAAGAGATGTTATTTTTATCGAATTCGCTAAAGATGCTTCTACTATTAATAGACAACTCAATCAATTGGATAGATTCTCTTCCAAGAAGTTTTATTATGAATGGGATAATGATATTCCACATCTTGAAGGGGGGATTCATATTCTAGACCCATTTGTGGATTTTCCTTCAACAACACCAGATAATGAGACCAAGTAAAAGAATGAAGAAAAATTAGTTGATAGCAATGTTTTTGATCCTTCAACAACAACAGAGAATGAAGAAAAATTAGTTGATAGCAATGTTTTTGATGATAATAATATTTTTGTAGAAGAACAATTGGTTGATAATAATGTTTCTACTGAGGAAATATTGGAGGATAATAATGGTCGTCAAGAACCTATTTCAAAGACTCTTGAAACTGACAAAATATTGCAGTAATCAGTATGCAGATCAACACGAACCAAGACAATGCCAAAAAGGTATGGTGAATTTGAGTTAAACTTTTATGTTGTTAATGAACCTACTACTTTTGAAGAATCCACTAGTTGTAATGAATGGAAAGATGCAATGCATAAAGAGTATGATGCTCTTATTAAAAATGGCATTTGGAGGTTGGTGGATCCTCCTACTGGCATCAAACCAATTGGTTGTAAGTGGGTTTATATAATTAAGTATAAAGCTGACGGTTCTCTTGATAAGAAGAAAGAATTACTTGTAGCAAAGGGGTATGCACAAAAAGAAGGTATTGACTATACCAAAACATTTTCCCCTACAGCAAAATGGGGCTCTATTATAGCTTTATTTTCTCTTGCAACTCAAAAAGGATGGAAAATACATCACATGGATGTAAAAACTGTCTTCTTAAATGGAGATTTAAAAGAAGATGTCTATATGTTGCATCCATAGGGTTTTTTTGTTAAAGGAAAAGAGCATAAATTATGAAAATTGATAAAATCGTTGTATGGTTTAAAACAAGTACCTCACGCATGGTATGGAAATTTAACTGAACATCTTCTCAAGTTGAATTATAAGCATTTCAATCTAGATGATGCAACTTTATTTGTTAAGAAAATTGGAAGATCAGTTGTATATCTAGTTGTTTATGTAGATGATTTTCTTATCACATGAAATAATGATGATTATATAGCGTCTATTAAAAAGAAGTGGAAAAAGGTTTTTGATATGACAGAGTTGGGATTACTACATTATTATCTAGGAATTGAAGTAGATCAAAAACCGAAGCACATTTTTATTTCTCACAAGAAATATATTGGATAACTATTGATCAAATTTGAGATGAAGGATTGTAATCTTGTTTCTACTCCATTGGAGCATAATCTAAAACTTACCTCAAATGAAGGTAGTTCATTTGAAGATCCAACAAAGTATAGACAACTTGTTGGAAATTTAATTTATCTTACTACTACTCATCCTCACGTAACTTTTGTTGTAGGAATACTTTCCAGGTTTATGCATCAGCCCTGTGAAGGCCATTGGACAACAACAAAACGAGTGCTCAAATAATTAAAAGACACTCAATCATATGGCATCAAATATTCTAAAGCTTCAGACTTCCATCTCATTGGTTATTCAGATTTTGACTTTGATGAAGATAAAGAGCATGGAGTGTCTACTTCAAGTTATTTGATGAATCTTGGATCAACAAACATCACTTGGAGATCACGAAAGAAATCAGTTCATGATGGTTCTACAACTGAAGCTGAACACGTTGTAGCAACTCAAGCCACAAAAGAAATCATTTGGCTTCGGAAAATTCTTGAAGACTTGCAGGAGAAACATATGACTTCAACACCTCTCTTTGTTGACAATACTTATGCAATACAATTGGCCAAAAATACTAAATCCATGATCGAACCAAACATATCAACACCAAATATCATTTGATTCGACATTACGTTGAGGCCAAAACCATTCATCTAACACATTGTTCTACATCAAAGAAAATTGTCGATATCTTTACTAAATCACTGGGCTGTGAAAAAATTGAGAAATTCAAAACACAGCTTGGCATGTCATATGTCCCTTCAGATTAAGGGGGGAATGTTAACTAATCCTACATGACAGTGTTAGTTAACTGTGTCAGTTACATTTATTTTATTTTCTGTTATTTAGTTAAAGAGATTGAACCATCTCAACTATTTGTATAAATTCCATACTTCTTTCAACATAAATAATAATTACTACTGTGGAGTTTATCCACTTAGCACTCATTGCATCAGGTGATGCTCACACAGGTGAAGAAATGGGATTGAAACCAACGAAATGAATCACATAGCATCGATCATCACTTCTGAGGCTTGCACCCGATAACCAAGACTTCCCAGGTGGTCACCCATCCTAAGATACATGCCTCATATGAGTACAGATGGTTAGTCAAGGCCTCTGACATTTCCTTGGAAGGACCTTGTTAGACCCAACGCATCCTGCGTGACAATTTTATCATGCTCAAAACTTTTTATTCTCCTTGGGGATTGGACCCCTCAGGAGTGGGTGCTACTGGAGGCGTCGCGTCTCCTCCGCTGGTACCACGTTGTGAATTTCTACAGCGTCCTCTAGTCGTGATTACCGCATGGAAAAAATAATATTTCAATTAGCGATGAGTATTAATCAAGGGCTTAATTCATGGAAGGCGTGGAGATCCATAGTCGCAGGTTTGAACCCTCTCTGATACCATATGTAACGGCCCCACCGTTACGATAACAAGAAACGTAAAACAAGTAATTTTTTTTTTCTTTTAATGTTATGTTAGGTAAATAAAACATCATAATAAATAACAACTTCATCGACACAACCTTCACCTAAATATCGTAACAATATCAAGAATTATGTAGTGTCCCTTTCCAAATAGAAGCTCCAGAGAAGAGGCTTAATGGTCTAAACTGCCCCGTTAGACTATAGCCAGGGCCAAAGAGGGGTAAACAAGGTTACTAGAGGTCACTCCAGTCACAGGTGTTATATTCGGAAAGTGACATTGAGCTAAAAAGGGTTAAAAGCACTTTTAAGTCATTATGAGCTAAAAATAGAAGTCAATAGTGAATTAGGGTTTCAACAGTGATTTAGGGTTTTGGAAGTCAATAGTGAATTAGGGTTTTAGCATGATTTAGGGCTTTGGAAAGCTATAAAGGAAGGGTCAGCGACCTAATTCATCATTATGCAGATTATGACTTGTCATTGAGGAGAAGAGGCGCATCTTAGGAGATATAGTTCAGTGTATTCCAGGAGGAAGACACCAGTTAGTTGATTTCGGTGTTGAATGACACACCCTAGTCACTGGAAAGATCATTCAGGTCTTCCATCATTCTTCATTAATTCCGCAGTGCTCCCATATTTCGGGTATTATCTTTTAGTTTCTTATTTGTATTCTGGCTAAGATCCTTTTGTCTTTTGATCTAGCTGAGTGTTGTTATTTAATTCAACCGCAGTTGCTTATTTGTATTCTGGTTAAGATCCTTTGTCTGTTGATCTAGTCGAGTATTGTCAGTTTATTCAGCTGCATTCGACCATTTTGTAATCCACAGAGATATCATAATACAAACATTGCAGTACTTTTTCACGTTTATTATTTGTATGATCATTTATACGCTGTAAACCTTTGATCCTACACACACATTAGTAGTGTTTCCTAGACTAGCCAAGTCAGGAACACTACAGTGGTATCAGATCTTTAGTCCTGCCAGCCTGTGACTAAAGACAATGAGTGCAGAAGAAGACCTAGAGGGTCGTAAACACGTAGGTGACAAATATGTCACTTACAACAGGCATCAGGAAAGAAGGCATAGGCCTGATTTTCCCCTTATTCCTCCTAGCTCAGAGGAAGAGGAAGAGGTACACAGAGAAGCAGAGAGAAGGGCAGAGTGTGAGTCTAAGCGCAAGACATAGAGGATTCTAGGAGACAGATATGAGCAATCAGAGGGCAATGGCAAGGCCCCCGTAGATCCAGAGGCAACTTTCATGCAGGTTATCATTCATATGTTAGCTAGTCAATGGACCATGTCTCAATCCTTGGCACAGGTGGTTGATAGATTGGCTAGAGTGGGCACCCCATATACACAAGTCCCACATGCAGCACAGGGGAACTCGGGAGTAGGTAGTAGACCCCAGTCACCCTCTCGCACATACACCTCTACAAGTAGGATTCCCAGGCCCTTGTTTCCTAGTTTCCAGAGGGCACCCCCAGTAGTAGCACCGCCACCGATAGGACAGAGGCCACCCACTCATGCCGAAAACATTGTATAGTATAGGAGGGAGTATGCAGCATTGGGTTGTGACTTCCATCAAGACATTACCTTAGTCGAGTACTGTGGACTCAGACTCAGGAACCGCCCCAGAGAGCCGCAGAGGGGAGGACCACAACAGTAGCAGGGGCATAACCTCGATTTCATCTGAAAATTTGGGAAACTCACCATCCCTTTTTTCGATGGATCATCCAAATACACCTCCAAAGATTGGGTACAGAAGCTAGACACATATTACAAGCCCAACCAGATGATCGAGACATAGGCCATCAGTTTCGCGACCTTACAATTGGAGGGTGAGGCACATGAGTGGTGGTATCATGGACTGGTGACATTGGGTCACATTCGCATCACCTCCTATAGAGATTTTATATATAGGCTCATGGATAGGTTTGATAGGAAAGATCTCGAGATACACTTCAGGGATCTATCCCAGTTGATATAAATTGGCACAACAGAGGCGTTCATCACAAAGTTTCAGCGGGTAGCCATGGTAGTGACAGATATATCAGAGCCTAGGCTGATCATGCTATTCACAGAAGGACTCACAAAGCCTTTGAGAGGATGGGTGAAGGCATACAAGCCTCCCACTTTGCAGGATGCCATCCTTCTCACTTGAGATCTGGAAGACTTAGTGCCAAATACTAAAAATTTCTCCAAATCATTTGTTCCCTAGAGGGATTGAGACAGGAAGCCATTCCAGAGAGAATGGAAGGGCAAGGAGAAGTTGGATGATGAGACTAGGCGAGAGCTTATGAGGAAGAAGCTTTTCTTTAGCTGAAGAGATCCTTGGGTCATAGGCCATAGGTGCATGGTCAAGGGAGAGATTAATTATATTGAGGTAGTAGCAGACAACGTGGACAGTGAGGAGGAGAAGTAGGACAGTGGATCCACTAGTTCAGAGGAGGATTCAATACCAACAGAGAAGAAACCTCCCCGTAGACCACTGACAATAGTAGCAGCCCATCCTCCAGTAGTCCCACAACCACTAGAGCAGGATAACATGAGGAAACTAGCAAAGCGAGAAGTCATAGCGACCCTTTCTGGTGTTCCCAGGTATGATACCCTCCGTACCAGAGGGATTATTCAGGGGCAATGGGAAATCGCCCTGATAGATGGTGGGCCACCCACAACTTCATCGATGCTTCACTAGTATCGAGACAGACACTTCAGACAGAGGAGATTGAGGGGTTTGATGTTGCTGCAGCAGATGGCCACACAGTGGAGTGTCTAGACAGAGTTCCAAACTTAGAGATGAAGTTAGGCAACTACAAAGTGAGAGACACATTTTATGTGCTTGACCTATCAGACACAGATGTGGTGTTAGGAGTTCAGTGGATGATTACCTTGGGAAAAATCACTACCAACTACCAAAACTTGGAAATGGGATTCAGAGATCAGGATGGGAAGAAGGTTGTTCTAAGAGGTATGTCGATAGGAGCACCCAAGACAGTTTCAGCCAAGAGGATGGAGAGGATATTCAGACATGGGGAGGTAGCATATGCCGCAAAATGATTGATCACTACTTAGAAGGATTCAGAAGGTCGATAACAGTACCATACATAGATCAAGAACTTATTGGGATGACATCAACAAGACTTTAAGGCAATTCCACCAAGGAGACCACCTGCCAAGGGGTTTCAGCACACCATTGAGTTGGAGGAGGGGGGCAAACCTATGATCACCCCCCCTTATCGTCATCCTAGGAGGTTCAAGGATGAGATAGAGAAGGCAATCAAGGAATTGCTGGTGATGGGACACATCAGATCGAGCACCAGCCCATTTGCTTCTTCAGTTGTCTTAGTTATGAAGAAGGACGACACCATGAGGATGTGCATTGATTACCAAGCCTTGAACAAGAAAACCATCAAGAATCGATACCCTATCCCACGCATTGACGAGTTGATGGATGAATTGCATGGGGCAATTTTCTTCTCAAAAATTGATCTACGCTCTGGATATCATCAGATCAACATTTGATAGCAGGACATAGAGAAGATGACATTTCGATGTCATTTTGGACACTTCGAGTTCCTAGTTATGCAATTTGGGCTAACCAATGCACCTGCTACATTCCTGTTTTGCATGAACCATATATTCAGGGATCAGTTAAGGAAATCAATATTGGTTTTCTTTGACGACATCTTGATCTATAGACGGTCATGGAAAGAGCATATGAGGCACTTGGATGAGGTATTGATCATCATGGAGGCACATTCATTATATGCCAAAGAGTCCAAGTGCGAGTTTGGTATGACAAAGATGCTTTACTTAGGCCACATCATCAATGCACAGGGGGTACAGGTGCACCAAGAGAAGATCAGGGCCATTCTGGATTGGTCGATGCCCAAGAATGTGACAGAATTGAGGAGCTTCTTCGGGCTATGCAGCTATTACAAGTGGTTCGTCCGGGGTTTTTCTCAGCTTGGAGCACTGCCGACAGATCTTACCAAGCATGGGTCCTTCATATGGACCAAGAAATCACAAGAAGTCTTTGATCACATGAAGGAAGTCATGGGCACTTGTCTAGTGTTGGCACTACTAGACTTCACCTTACCATTTGTACTAGAGTGTGACGCATCCGATGAAGGGATCTGTGCAGTTTTGATTAAGGGAGGACACCCCATTATATTCAAGAGCTGAAATCTTCGTCAACCTGAAAGATTGTACTCCATTTATGATAAGGAAATGTTGGAAATCATGAATGCCTTGACCAAGTTCAAACAATATTTGTTGGGCAACAAATTTGTGGTCAAGACCAATCACAACAATTTGAAGTATTTTCTTGGGCAGAAGGACCTCAGTGAGCGCCAATAGAAATGGGTGACGAAGGTACAGGCATTCAACTTTGACATAGAGTATGTCAAGGGGAAGAAGAACATTGTGGCTGATGCACTATCGAGGAGACCCGCAACATTTTCTTTGATGGAGATTTCAACAGATTGGAAATCCCACTTGTTAGTGGAATACTCCAAGAACAAGTTTTCTTGTGAGGTGATGGATGGGTAGATATAAGATGACCAGTATAGGGTCATTGATGATGCCATATTTTACAAGGATAGAGTCTACTTGGTGCCAGATTTAGGGCTTAAGAAGAAGATCCTCGCTGAAGTTCATGATTCACCTCTAGCAGGCCATCAAGGGTTTTTCAAAACCTGTAGAAAGATCAGAGAGAGGTTCTCATGGAAGGGCCTCAAACAGGGCATTATGAGACACGTCAATGAGTGTGTGACTTGCCAGTAGAAAAAGTCAAAGCATGCTCTTCCAGTAGGGATACTTCAGCCACTCTCCATTCCAGAGTAGAAATGGGAGAGTATATCTATGGAACTCATCACGGGTCTACCCAAGGTCCAGGGTAAGGATTGTATCTATGTAGTGGTCAAAGATTGACCAAGTTTGCTCACTTCTACGCCATACCGACAGAGTACAACGCAGTTCAGGTAGCGAAGCTTTTCTTTAGGGAGGTATTCAGATTTCATGGGTTGCCGAAGAACATCGTCAGTGATAGGGACAGTCGGTTCATAGGGACATTTTGGAGAGAGTTGTATCAGTTGGTGGGGATAGAGTTGACACCTAGCACCAGCTATCACCCTCAGACAGATGGCAGACCGAGATTGTCAACAAGTGGGTTGAAGGGTATTTGAGGAACTATGTAGGAGGAAAACAGAGAACGTGGGTAAATTGGTTACATTTAGGAGAACATTGCTACAACACCACCTTCCACATGTCCATTGGTATGACGCCCTTTCGAGCATTGTACGGATATAATTCTCCCACTTCGGTAGACTTGGTATTCAGGGAGAGAAGAGCTCCCAAGGCCAAGGATTGGATCATAGAGAGTCAGGAGATTCTCAAGTTGTTGAAAGAGAACCTGCAGACGACGCAAAACCGACAGAAGATAAGTGAGGACAGGCAGAGGATAGAGTGCAACTTTGAGGTTGGAGATTTGGTTTTCTTGAGACTCCAACTCTACAGACAATCATCTCTAAACAAGAGTGGGGTCAAGAAGCTCAAACCCAGATTTTATGGTCCTTACAGGATCATGTGCCAAGTAGGCGAGGTTGCTTACGAGCTAGAGCTTCCATAGGAGAGCAAGATTCATAACGTGTTCCACGTGTCTTGCCTCAAAAAACAAATGGGACAATTCATTATCACATCAGAGGAGATTCCCCCGTTGGATGAGGAGGGACAATTGAAGTTAGTTCCGAAGGAGGTTTTGGAGTTCCGAGAGCGGAAACTGAGGAGCAAGGTCATCAAAGAGTGTTTGATCAGATGGAGAGGGCTTCCAGTAGAGGACACTACATGGGAGAGCGAGCAGGTATTGCAACACCCTGGACTGGTATTGCTTGAGGACAAACAATTTTGGGAAGAGAGGACTGTAATGTCCCTTTCCAAATAGGAGCTCCAGAGAGGAGGCTTAATGGTCTAAACCGCCCTATTAGACTATAGCTAGGGCCAAAGAGGGGTATACAGGTTTACTAGAGGTCACTCCAGCCACAGGTGCTATATTCGGAAAGTGGCATTGAGCCAAAAAGGGTTAAAAGAAATTTTAAGTAATTATGAGCTAAAAATAGAAGTCAACAGTGAATTAGGGTTTCAACAATGATTTAGGGTTTTGGAAGTCAACAGTGAATTAGGGTTTCGGCATGATTTAGGGTTTTGGAAATCTATAAAGGAAGGGTCAGCGACCTAATTCATCATTATGCAGATTATGACTTGTCATTGAGGAGAAGATGCGCATCTCAGGAGAGATAGTTCAGTGTATTCCAAGAGGAAGACACTAGTTGGCTGATTTCGGTGTTGAAAGACACACCCTAGTCACCAGGAAGATCATCCAGGTCTTCCATCATTCTTCATTGCTTCCGCAGTGCTCCCAGATTCTAGGTATTATCTTTTAGCTGCTTATTTGTATTTCGGCTAAGATCCTTTTGCCTTTTGATCTAGCCGAGTGTTGTTATTTAATTCAACTGCAGTTGCTTATTTGTATTCCAGCTAAGATCCTTTGTCTGTTGATCTAGTCGAGTATTGTCAGTTTATTCAGCTGCATTTAGCCATTTTGTAATCCACAAAGATATCATAATACAAACTTTGCAGTCCTTTGTCGCATTTATTATTTGTATGATCATTTATATGTTGTAAACCTTTGATCCTACACACACATTAGTAGTGTTTTCTAGACTAGCCAAGTCAAGAACATTACACATTAATCATCAAATACGACACAAGGAAGACACATCATCACCATGAACCAACACAAGTAACATAACATTCCATGTCGCAAGAGAACTTAATCACTTAAATCAGTCAAGAAACGACGCAAGCCAAGACATAAGATAAACAATTTTATAAACCATCGTACATGGCATAAAATTTATAGGTGCAACGAGTTTAATGTCTACAACAATCATCCGTTAATAAATTTAAGAGTGCAATAAAGGTTTTTAATCCATTATTCAAAATAAAATCCAATTGCACAAAAACCTAAAATCTAAAACAATCGTTCACACATCAACTTTACTTCGATGGCACAAGAGTATCTATTATCCACCCAAATCATTTCATGCGCAAATAACATAATCATCTCCGGCACAAGAGTAAAACAATTCTAAACCCAACACGCACCCACATCGTGATTAGTCGCGAGAGTAATTGTCAAACCCTTTGCATGGCGCAAGTAATTTAATCACTACCAATCCTACTTGAACATAATTAAAGGCACAAGAGCGCTCTAGTTATCCGCTCCTAAAATGGTTTCAAGACTATAACAGACATCATATTTACTATCCGTTCTTCATCGCGCAGAATCTACCTAAGAGCTTTCAACCATAAACCAACAAGTCTTAAGTCAATTTCGAGGTGTACAAAAATAACCTACTAAACTTATCTATCAATCTTCAACGTGCGCCAACACCACCCACTATCCCCAATCTAACCTTTGCGCTATAC
>ML825563.1:61620-80202 GCA_009831015.1 Picea engelmannii | reverse complement strand
GAAACAGGCTTGAACTACCTCAGGGCTGAATTTTACAAGTGGGAAATCAGGAATTTGGCCATTGGTTGCCCTTGAAAATCAGGGATTTGTAAAGCTACGAAATTTCCCAAGGGGAAAAGACCTAGGCACAAGATGCTTTTGCATATATAGCATATGGGAGGAGGCAGGACGTTGCCGAGTATGTGGGGCAAAGGATATCACTTGCTGTTATGAGAATTATTTTCTGAGTGTGAGGCAAGGAGAATTTCTGATCTGAAAGAGGTGTATAGCGAAAGAGGAGCTTCAGAGTTCTCCCTCATGGATTCATGGTCAGGCTAGGGGGTGAACGAAGCAAGTATATTGGTTGTTATATTCTATGGTTGGGTGGAACTTGGTTGTTCCATTTGTTTTCCCAACACTTTGTTCATATATGTAATCCTATTTATTTATTTTCTTGAATTGTTTTATTCGATAATGTCTAGTAGAATGAAACAAATTGTAGAATAATTTTTTTTTCACAGTTTGAATTTATTAGTGAGTAGAACTAAGAAACTACTATGTGTGATAGCTATTGGTGAATGTGTATAAGTTTACTATTCAAATGATGTACCCTCTTAATTCCGCAATAGGAAACAAATATCAGTTCAATTTTGTTGTTGATATTAGGAATATTTGGCATAAGTATGAATATATATTCAAGTGTAAACATGCTTAAAATTATTTCAGATTGCTACAGGTTGACTATTCTTGAGTGTAGATCTACAAAAAATACCAGAGTATGAATTTATAGGTTACAATAAATATACACTGAACAGAAGTATTATCGTGATAAGTAGAACCTATACCATATCTGTAGTTATATCTGTATTTATAAATATTTTCTTGAAGAATATTTAAATTGTACAATTACCAAACAAAATTTTGAGTGAACATACGAATCGAAATATATATATATATATATGTTGCTACCATACAAATTTTTCGTGCTATATGAATATCTAATACACAGAAAAATATTTATTGACTATTACAAGTATTTTCCATTAAATCCGACTATATTAAATATAGCAGAAGGTTACATGACTTTTCATTTTAGTAATCTTAGAAGAAAATGTCCAGCGACATAAATACATAAAACATGCTACCTATTATAGAGTCGGTACAATACTTAAACGAGTCTTTAAACTCTATACAATATAGGCAACCATAACTATTAAGTAGTGAAATTCATATTCAATATGGGGTTTCCCTCTGTCTTTTCCCTTATGGATTGAAGATACAAGTAACCATATTTCTATACGAGACTGGTGTAAAAATATCACGATAATAGTATCCTTGGGTGGAACCTATATCACTTTAACAAAACCTGGATGGTTATTTTTCTTTCAATTCTTTAAGTTGGAACTCCAATACCTTTTGAGTGAGGTGTCCTCGTCAATCCCCAAGCCACCGAGCGATTAAGTCCTGCAATAGATTACCAAGAATATCAGTAATAGAGTTATGCAAAAAATCAACAAAATTAAATATCGAAGATAGATAAATATTCAGGATGAATTCACGAAAATTAAACATTGCATATTTAATACACGAATAAACACTTAGCTTGAGGTTGGCACGAGTACTTTCCCATCTGTGTCGCTGAGCAAACTTTCCATAAAATGAAGGGGAGGAGTGGATCTTCAAATGACTCATGGGTACCCTTGCAATGGAAATAGGGGTCCCATCATTAGTCTTGTAACTAAATAAATATTAAATCAATGACTCAGAAGTTAACAAGCAGATAGAACATTATCAAATATGTAAGTTATAATGCATAAATAAAACTGTAGAGTCTGGACAGTATGAAGTACATTCCACAAAATTACCAATTCAGACTATAGACATGATGGACATTTATTGTTCTCTAAATTATCAAACTTACGAACTGATGATAAAGAAATGCAGTCAAGAACAGATTTTTGGACCCATGATTTAATTTTCCCTCTACGCTAACGAAGTAAAATTAGATAAGTAAATTGTAAACTTCTAGAATAGAGAGTATGGTAGATCTTTTAAGCCAGTTCAATTTATGGAATAATCACACAGTGGAATTCTTAGGACTATAACATTCTCCGCACAAATTCGAGCAAGGTAATTCGATCTAGTTTTATTAAAATTTCCCAGCACCCAGGAAAACCTTATCGTAGTCACAGGATTAATCTATGACTTTATAAACCCTATTTTCGAAGATGAAATATTTTTACTGTGGGTTTCGATGCGTAACCTTTTCTATATTTGGCTCAAAAAATCTTGACCAAATCAAAACATAAAGAGTAAATATACAACCTAGAACACAAACAGGATAACTACACGCTATAGGTATGAAATGTTAGGGTACTGTATAAATACCGAGTAGGTTTCATCCTCGGGTACCTCAACATTTGATATGTTGTGAATGAATTCAAATGATAACGTACCAGAATAAACTTAAGGATTATTCTGAGGATAGATACTACCGACAAAAGAACTAACACTATGATGGGGTTATCCCTGAACTCAAGAAAATTGAACCACCTAGTAAACCACTTACATAACCTCAATGAAGAGCATGAGTGAAGTGTGGATACTTCATAGGAAAGGATAGTATCATGACCACCGTGAGACAGGTTATAGTCATACAACACACAGACCGATGATGGAGCATTCACAGAAAACAAATGATAAGAAAAATGCAACCCTTTAGTTGCCAAAAACTTTCTTTAGTGACTGATTTTTCGAACTACTTACTCACAGGGTAACAAGATCGTTAGAATAAGAGGTGATCTTACCTAGTAAAAGAGAAGAACTAGACGGTCGTGTAGCCATATTCTTGTTGTACACAAAACATGAACCTTTCTAGTCACCTTTCCAGTTTTACACACAGATAAAACCATTGCAGAAGTTAATGTGGGGAGGTTTTACAAAATGAATAGGAGCCAAAGGAATTTGAAACTCAGTGACCTCTCATATCAGAGTAATGGCGAGGGAATGTGTGGGTATAGTAGCCATGTGATTTAAACGTGCTTGGTGCATCCACATTAGTCACGCCAACATAGGATTATTACTATTGAAKAACCCTAATAACTTCTTATCCAGAGAYGTTATGAMTTTTAYGGACCAACCTGATCTCGCATTTAACCTAACCATAAAGACTATAAGTGAAAATCCCTGTCATTTTAGTCAGGTTGAGGTATTGCTGGACAAAAGGGGGGTCGGACTCGATAGGACATCGGGTCTAGTGTTGAGTTGTCATGCCAKGTGGGATRTTGAACCTCGGCTCTAAAATTCTCCATCTCGATCAACCCTGTTACTTATATKACTGACGTGTGATTCAAGTTCCCTCTAACCACTAGGTTAAAGGTTTTAACGAAAAACAAACTGCCAAGAACGACCACTAAAATAACAGTTAGAATGCATTGTTAACAATGGAAAAATGGTYAAGAACAGACCCGTATACTTTTAATAAGTGATAACATGGAAAAATATAGGTAAAACCTATGTTAACAAAATTCATGAATTCAGAAAAATACACTACCTTTCCCAACTTTAAAACATAGGAAATACCGATATTTATTCATAGAATACTATGGTAAGGAGTGTATGTCCATGAGCCCTTTCAAAGAATATATTATTCTTGAGTTTTTTAAAATTATAGATAATAAAAGAATACATTTGTAAGGGAATGTGTTGTGGTAAGTTAGTTGTACTCCTTCATTGGACATGACATGGAGGGTATGAGGATTTGCTTAAAACAAGTGTTCCATGTTAGGATATATTTCCTATAGACTTGTGGATATAACCAAATCATAGTTCTTTCATCGATAAATAAATCTCACATCCGTTGAGATGAATTTTGTGATATGTACCAAATTAACTTAATAATCTTGACTTTGTGAGAAGGTCATCAACTTGTTATTAGAAATTGCCAGTTTAAAACAATTAAACATATATGAGTAAAAAGTAGTAATGCACCCATCAAAAAAAAATATTTAGGTAAATTTGGGGTACATTACATATGGTATTAGAGAAAAGGTTATGGCAGTTGGACCTTAAACAGGGCCAAAAATGTTTGCTTAGCACATGCTTTCTATTTAATGAAAAACTAACAAAATGTTTACTGTTACAAACATAAAAACTTTATTTCTGTTGTGATAATGAAAGCAAAGAATGAAGAGGATATCAAACTTGAGGAGAATCCCAAGAAAGGACCTACTAGAGAGCCTGGGCAGAATAGTGAAGGAAGTTCCACCACCCAGGTTCCAGAAAATATGAGAAACCTTATTGTGGAACTGCAAGTTTTCAAAGAAGACAATGAGAAACTAAAAAAAACACAACAAGAACAACAAAAAATAAATTAAGTACTGTTGCATAGCATAGTAACAAAGAAGATCCTAAATGACAACAACGAGGAAGAAGAGGTCAGCAAAAGAACCTCCAAAAATTCTAGTCCTGAAGCAGAAAAAGGGGAAAGCTCTTCTGAAGGCACACCATCAACAAAAGATTAAAAAACCACAGGAAGAAAGAGGAAACATGTGGACCACCTGGAAGGAGAGTTTAATAAAATTAAATCGTCCACCTTTTAAGGGGAATCCAGGACAGGGGAGGAGGTTGAAGCATGGTTACTAGACATAAAAAAATATTTCTAGATCTACAATTATTCCAGCAACATGAAGGTCAGAATGGCCATCTATAACCTGGAAGGAAAAGAAAGTAAATGGTGGAAGGACCTGAAGTTGGCCAAGGGCCTAAAGGAAAAATAGATGGAGTGGTCATATTTCAAGAAATACTTTAAGAAACAATATGTGTTTGAAAGTTACTATGAAAGAAAGACCAAAGCATTTTATGAGCTATGACTCTGTCAAATGACTATGGATGACCTGATAAACAAATTCTTGGAATTACTAAGGTTCTTGCCTTATATCCGGGAGGAAAAAGTAAAAATTTAGCGGTTCCTAAGATGCTTACCACAGTCCTATAAGGTTAGAATCGAGTTTGAAAACCCCAATAACTTAAGCGAAGTTTTCAGAAAGGCCTTAATGTGTTACGATCAATACAAACAACGGTATGAGTTTCCCAAGGCTTGGAAAGAAAAGAAACTGAACTGAATGAGCCAGCGGAAGAAGGGATATCAACCAACCCATTTTTGGAATGCAACAAAGAACTTTCCAAGGAAATATTTTCACTCCAATAACCAGAGCACCCAAGGTGGAGGTAAACCAGTTAATATGGGAAACAAGAAGCTTGGGAATAGCCCCAGAGAACCATTAAAATGTTGGGAATGTGGAGAACCTCACTTAAGGAGGAATTGTCCACATCTACCTTTTGCAGCAAGAGCCATGGTTCACAACCTGCAAGAGGTCTCTATAGTGGGAGATGTGGGCATAAGCGTACACAGGATCAATGAGGTCATGGATGGCCGACAAGCTAATCAACAGTCCACTGTGGTGGAAGTCGAAGGTAAATTTAATAATAATCGTGTTTTTGTTTTAATTGATCTAGGAGCTACCTTGAGTTATGTTGATCCTGGTATAGTGGATGGAAATAAACTTAAGAAAGTAAGGCATACAAAGTCTTGGCTAGTACAACTAGCAACAGGAAAAAAAAGAAAAGTAACAAATTTCATTTCTAATTGTGAGTTCAGTTTAGATGGACAGAACATGAAAATAAGTCTGAATATTCTACCATTAGGGTCTTACGATATAATTATTGGAATGGATTGGCTAGAAAGGCATAAAGAAGTTTTGGATTGTTATGAAAAATGGCTCACTTACAAAGACAAGGACAATGTTGTTAGGAAATTGCAAGGCATACGAAAACCAATCTCAGTTAGGCAGATTTCAGCAATGCAATTTAAGAAGTGCATGAGTAAAGTTTCTTAGATCTATGCTATCCAAGTAACAAATATATTGGAAAAAGAAAATAAACCTAGCCTAGAATATTTTTCCATTTTACATGATTTTAGAGATTTGTTTGTAGACAAAATACCTAAACTTCCCCCAAGAAGACAGATAGATTCTCTATCGATCTACTTCCTTCTTCAACCCCTATATCTAAGGCACCCTACCGAATGTGTTCACATGAATTAACAGAGTTAAAGATTCAACAAAAGAACTTTTGGACAAGGATTACATCAAGCCAAGTGTATCACCATGGGGAGCGCCAGTCCTTTTTGTTAAAAAGAAAGATGGAACTCTAAGATTATGCATTTATTACAAATAGTTAAAAAAAATGTCTGTTAAGAACAAATACCCCCTACCTAGAATCAATGATTTGTTTGATCAAGTGGGAGGAGAAAATATTTTTTCTAAGTTGGATTTAAGATCTGGTTATCACCAAGTTAGAATAAAGGATGAAGGCATAAGTAAAACAACGTTCAGGACAAGATATGGACATTATGAATTCCTTGTCATACCGTTTTCTCTCACTAATGAACCAATAACTTTTATGTGTTTAATGAATAACATTTTTAGTCAGTACTTGGATAAGTTTGTTGTGGTATTTATTGACGATATCATAGTGTATTCGAAAAAAAAATAATAACACGAAGAACATATAAGGATAGTATTGCAAACTTTAATAAAACACAAATTGTATGCTAAATTTGAAAAATGTGAATTTTATAAAAAGAAAATACAGTACCTAGGACATGTAATATCTGAACAAGGTATTGCAGTTGACCCAGAGAAAATATGAGCCATCATGGAATGTCCTATCCATAAGGATGTAGCAGACATCCTGTCATTCATGGGAATCACCGGGTATTACCGCAGATTTATAGAGGTATTGTCTAAGATTGCATACCCTATAACATCCCTACATAAAAAGGGGACCAAGTTTAATTGGTCACAGAAATGTCAGAACAATTTTAATAAGTTAAAAGAGTTATTAACAACCGCACCAATTTTAAGAGTAGAAGACCTAGATAAATACTTCACAGTCTGTGTGGATGCAATCAAAGAAGGTTTGGGAGGTGTCCTAACTCAAGAAGGGCACGTTATTTGTTATGAATCCAAAAAACTAAAAGAGCACGAATGAAACTACGTCACTCACGACTTGGAATTAGCAGTTGTCATCCATGCATTAAAAATCTGGCGACACTATATAATGGGCATAAAATTTCTATTGCTAACTGATAAAAGTGGTGTGAAATTCTTGTTTAGTCAACCAGACCTTAATGCAAGGCAAGCAATATGGATGGCCTTCTTGAGCGAATTCGATTTTGAGGTAAGACACATCAAGGGTAAGGAAAACAAAGTGGTAGATGCTTTAAGTAGAAGAACTCATGGGTTGTTTGAGATAAACATCAGTAGGGAAGAAAGTGACATTGAGCAAAGGATAAAGGATGCAAGTAATAATGATGAAAAATACATTAAAACAGTCGCAGATTTAAAAAATAATGCAAAAAAATTAGATAGAACAGGTCTGATTTTGGACAGAAATGGTCTACTAAGATTCAAAAATAGGTTATACATACCAGATTCTGCTAAATTAAAGTTAACAGTTTTAGATGAAGTATGAAATAAGCCATATTCTGGTCATCCGAGATACCAGAAAATGGTAACAACACTAAGGAAATTATTTTATTGGCCTAATATGAAAGGCAAGACAACAGAATACTTGTCTAAGTGCCTAGATTGTCAACAGGTGAAGGCTGGACACCAGCACCCAGCTGGCCCGTTGCAGCCTCTACATGTACTAGAATGGAAATGGGAGACTATATCACTAGATTTTATCACAAGTTTGCCTAGAACTAAAAAACATAATGATTCAATTATGGTAGTAATTGATAAGCTTTAGCAAGTATGCACATTTTATTCCTGTAAAACCTACTTATAAATCTATTAACATCGCTGAAATATTCATGAAAGAAATTTTTAGAATGCATGATATTCCTAAAATAGTTATTTCGGATAGAGACGTAAAATTTACATCTACGTTTTGGAAAGAAATGTTTGTAGGGTTGAATACTAACTTGAATTTCAACACAAGCTTCCATCCAAAAACGGATGGGAAGACTGAACGAACCAACCAAATCATGGAAGATATGCTACAAATGTACTTAAGTATGAAACCAAGTAAGTGGGAAGACTACCTGCACTTGGTGGAAGTTTCATACAATAATGGTTACCAGACATCGACTAAGATGAGCCCCTTTCGAAGTACTGTACGACAGAAAGTGTATCACTCCAATTAGCTGGGATAACCCAGTTGAAAGACTCATGGTGGGACCATAAATGCTCCAAGAAATGGAGAATAAGGTAAGAAAAGTACATCAGAATTTAAAAGAGGCATAGGAAAGATAGAAAAGTTGCGCAGACCTGAAAAGAAGACATCATGATTTTCAAGTTGGAGACCACATGTATTAAAAAGTCAAAGAAATAAGAAGTTCATTAAAGCTAGGAAACCGTTCCAAGTTGGCACCCAGGTTTTGTGGCCCTTCTGAGATCTTAGCTTGAATTGGAACCATGGCATATCATCTTGCACTTCCCGCAAATCTGAAAATTCATAATGTATTTCATGTTTCTTTGTTAAAAAAATATGTTCATGATCCTACTCACATGATCGATTGGAACATGGTGCAGGTGGAACCAAAAGGTGAGTTCCAAGAGAAACCTCTGCACATTTTGGACAGGAGAGAAATAGCACTATGGAACAGAGTCATCGCCCAGGTAAACGTGCAATGGAAGCACTTTAGTCCTGAGGAGGCCACTTGGGAATTGGAGGAAGATTTGCAGAAATCTTATCCAACCCTTTTCTGAGAAAGAAACGAAGACTGAGGACAGTGTTATACTGAAGGGGGAAAGGATGTAATATCCCCAAAAATAAATTATTACTAAAGTCTGTATGCACTTAGGAATTTATTTATGTTTTTGGGAAATTCGAATTTGGAAAATTATTGCCATTTATGGCAATTCCAAATTTAGAATTTGGTTAATTGTAATTAATTATTGTGACTATTGGGCAAAGATTTGATTTTCCCAACCAACTCTTTGACTATGACACTTGTAAGAGACAAATATTTTTTATATTTATTGTTGAGGGGAAAATGGAAAAGCGAGGTTGAAATCAGCTGACCATGACTCCATGAGTGGGGAATAGGCTTGAACTACCTCATGGATGAATTTTACAAGTCGGAAATCAGGAATTTGGCCATTGTCAGCATATATAGCATATGGGAGGAGGTAGGGCGTTGTCGAACATGTGGGGAAAAGGATATCACTTGCTATTATGAGCATTGTTTTCTGAGTGTGAGGCAAGGAGAATTTTTTATTTGAAAGAGGAGCTTTGAGGTTCTCCCTCATGGATAAATTGTCAGGATAGGGGGTGAATGGAGCAAGTAGATTGGTTGTTCTGTTCTATGGTTGGGTGGAACTTGGTTGTTCCATTTTTTGTCCCAACACTTTGTTCAGATATGTACTCCTATATATATATTTTGCTGAATTTGTTTATTGGATAATGGCTGGCAGAATGAAATGAATTGTAGAATAAGTTTTCTTTTACAATTTGAATTTATTAGTGAGTAGAACTAAGAAACTATTGTGTGTGATAATTGTTGGTGAATGTGTAGAAGTTTACTATTCAAATGATGTACCCTCTGAATTTCTCAATAGGAAACAAATATCAATTCAATTTCGTTGTTGATATTAGGAAGATTTGGCATAAGTATGAATATAGATTCAAGTATAAACATGCTTAAAATTATTTTAGATTGTTACAGGTTGACTATTCTTGAGTGTAGATCTATAAGAAATACCAGAGTATGTGTTTATAGGTTACAATAAATATACATTGAATAGAAGCATTACCATGATAAGTAGAACCTATACCATATCTATAGTTATATCTGTATGTATAGATATTTGCTTGAAGAATATTTAAATTGTACAATTATCAAACAAAATTTTGAGTGAATATCAGAATCGAAATATATATATGTATATATGTTGCTACCATATAGATTTTCCGTGCTATATGAATATGTAATACACAGAAAAATACTTATTGACTATTACAAGTATTTTCCATTAAATCTAACTGTATTAAATGCAACAGAAGGTTACAATGCTTTTCATTTTAGTAATCTCAGAAGCAAATGTCCAGTGACATAAATACATAAAACATGCTACCTATTATAGAGTCGGTACAATACTTAAATGAGTCTTTAAACTCTATACAATATATGCGACCATAACTATTAAATAGTGAAATTCATATTCAATATGGGGTTTCCCTCTGTCTTTTTCCTTATGGATTGAAGATACAAGTAACCAGCTTTCTATAGGATCCTGGTGTAAAACCATCATGATAATAGTATCCTAGAGTGGAACCTGTATCACTTTAACAAAACCTGGATGGTTATTTTTCTTTCAACGATGTAAGTTGGAACTCAAATACCTTTCGAGTGAGGTGTCCTTATCAATCCCCAAGCCACCGAGCGATTAAGTCTTGCAAGGGATTACCAAGAATATAAGTAATAGATTTATGCAACAAATCAACAAAATTAAATATTGAAGATAGAGAAATTTACAGGATGAATTCACAAAAATTAAACATTGCATATTTAATACATGAATAAACACTTAGCTTGAGGTTGGCACGGGTACTTTCCCATCTACGTCACTGAGAAAAATGTCCATAGATTGAAGGGGATGAGTGGATATTGAAAATATTGATGGGTACCCTCGCAATGGAAACAAGGGTCCCATTATTAGTCTTGTAACCGAATAAAAATTAAATCAATGACTCAGAAGTTAACAAGCAAATAAAACATTATTAAATATGTAAGCTACAATGCATAAATAGAACTATAGAGTTTGCATAGTATGAAGTACATCCAAAAAAATTACCAATTCGGACTGTAGACAGGACGAAGCATTACTGTTCTCATAATTATCAAACTTACAAACCGATGATAAAGAAATCCAGTCAAGAACAAATTTCTGGACCCATGATTTACTTTTCCCTCTACGCTAACGAAGTAAAATTAGATAAGTAAATCACAAACTTCCATAATAGAGAGTATGGTAGATCTTTTAAGTTAGTTCAATTTATAGAATAATCACACAGTGGAAGTCTTAGGACTATAACATTCTCCGCACAAGTTCAAGCAAGGTAATTCGATCTAGTTTTATTAAAATTTCCCAGCGATCCGGAAAACCTTATCACAGTCACAGGATTAATCTATGACTTTATAAACCCTATTTTTGAAGATGCAATATTTTTATAGTGGGCTCCGATGCGTAATATTTTCTAGATTCGGCTCAAAAAATCTTGACCAAATCAAAACATAAAGAGTAAATATACAACCTAGAACACACAGAGCATAACTACATGCTTTAGGTATGAAATGTTAGGGTACTGTAGAAATATCGAGCAGGTTTTATCCTCGGGTACCTCGACGTTCGATATGTCATGAACGACTTCAAATGATAACGTACTAGAATAAACTTACAGAGTAATCTGAGGATAAATACTACCGAAAAAAGAACTAACAAAACAACGGGGTTATCCCTGAACTCAAGCAAACTGAACCACCTAGTAAACCACTTACAAAACCTCAATGAAGAGAATGAGTGAAGGGTGGATACTTTGTAGGAAAGTCTAATATTGTGACCGCCATGAGATGGGTTACAATCATTCAACACACAGAACAACGATGGAGCATTCATAGAAAACAAATGATAAGCGAAACTCAACTCTTTAGTTACCAAAAACTTTCTTTAGTGACTGATTTTTTGAACTACTTACTCACAGGGTAACAAGGTCATTATAATAAGAAGCGATCTTACCTGGTAAAAGAGAATAACCATATAGTCGTGTAGCCATATTCTTATTGTACACAGAACATGAACCTTTCTAGTCACCTTTCCAGTTTTATGCATGGAGAAAACCCTTGCAGAGGTTAATGCGGGGAGGTTTTACAAAATGCATAAGAGACAAAGGAAGTTGAAACTTAGTGACCTCTCGTATCAGAGTAATGGTGAGGGACGGTGTGGGTATAGTATCCATGTGATTTAAACGTGTTTGGTGCATCCACATTGGTCACACCAACCTAGGATCAGTACTATTACAGAACCTTAATAAATTTTGAGCCAGAGACGTTATGAATTTTACGGACCAACCTGATCTCTCATTTAACCCAACCATAAAGACTGTAAGTGCAAATCCCTGTCATTTTAGCTGGGCTGAGGTATTGCTGGACAAAATGGGGGTCGAACTCGATAGGACATCGGGTCTCGTGTTGATTTGTCATGCCAGGTGGAATTTCGAACCTCGGTGCTAAACCTCACCATATCGATCAACCATGTTACTTATATGACTAACGTGTGAGTCAAGTTCCCTCTAACCACTAGGTTAAAGGTTTTAACAAAAATAAAACTGCCAAGAACGACCACTAAAAAAACAGTTAGAATGTGTTGTTAGTAATGGCATAATGGTCAAGAACAAGACCGTATACTTTTCATAAGTGATAATGTGGAAAACTATAGGTAAAACCTATTTTAATAGAATTCACGAATTTAGAAAAATACACTACCTTGCCCGACTTTAAAACATAGAAAATACTGATATTTATTCATAGAAGACTATGGTAAGGAGTGTATGTCCACCATCCCTTTCAATGAATATATTATTCTTGAGTTTTTTAGAAGTATAGATAAGAAAATAATACATTTGTAAGGGAATGTGTTGTGTCAATTTAGTTATACTCCTTCATTGGACATGACATGGAGGGTATGAGGATTTGGTTAAAATCATATTTCCATGTTAGGATAGATTTCCTATAGACTTGTGGAGATAACCAAATCATAGTTCTTTCATGGATAAATAAATGTATCGTTGGTTGAGACGATTTTTGTGATATGTACCGAATTAACTTAATAAGATTGACTTCGCGAGAAGATCATCAACTTGTTATTATCAATTACTGGTTTAAAAAAATTAAATATATCAAAGTAAAAAGTAGTAATGCACCTATCAAAAAAAAATTATTTAGGTAAATTTGGGGTACATTACATATTAGGTAAGGGCACCATTTATTCAATGCATGTAGTATTTCCATCATTTCCTTCTCATAAATGGGTTTGTGTAAGTCCTTTCCCTTGAGTGGTTGACTTTCAAAATCAAGGGGCCTTCCTTCTTGCATTAGAACAACACCAATTCCATTTGCCGAGGTATCACATTCCACAATAAATGTTTTTTTAAGGTCTAGTGTGGTCAATAAAGGATCTTTTCACATTGCCTCTTTAAGTTGTTCAAAAGATTGAGTTTCCTTCTTAGTTAATGTCATTAAAGGTTCTTATTTTCTAGAGTCCATGAAAATGCATCCTTCTTAGTTAATGTCATTAAAGGTTCTTCTATTCTTCCATAGTTCCGAACAAACTTGCAGTAGTAACCTGTCAAACCCAAAAATCCTCTAAGATTCTTCAATGTTTTGGGAATCGGCCAGTCCATCATGGCCTTAATATTGTTAGGGTCTACCTTGACACCTTCATAAGATACAATATGACCCAAATACTCTACCTCCTTCACCCCAAGGAAACATTTTTATGGTTTGGCATATAGTTTTTTCTCCTTTAGTAGTTGTAGAACCTTGTGAACATGTCGAACATGATCCTACCAAGACTTGCTATAGATTGGTATATCATCAAAAAATACTAACACAAATTTTTGAAGGATGGGCTTGAAAATGGAATTCATCAACCCTTGGAATGTGGAAGGTGCATTCATAAGGCCAAAAGGCATGTCCAGAAATTCATAATGGCCATCATGAGTTTGAAATGTTGTTTTTGGGATATCTCCTTCCTTCATTATAATATCATGATACCATGAACGAAGATCCAAATTTGTGAAATATATTGCTCCATGTATTTAATCTAGCAATTCATCAATGAAAGGAATGGGAAGCTTATCTTTAATATTGATCTTGTTGATCTCTCTATAATCTGGACACATACACCATGAGCCTTGTTTTTGGAGTACTATTACCACTGGTGTGGAGTAAGAACTTTGGCTAGGTCTAAAAATTCCATCCTCTAACATTTCTTCAACCATACACTCAATTTCACTCTTCTAGGCATAAGGGTATCTGTAAGGCCTGATTTAGGAGAAACACTCCCAAGAATTAGGTGAATATAATGATCATGATTTCGATTGGGTGGAATAACTTTGGGAATATCTTCAAATACTTTGGAATTCTTATCAATGATCCCTTGGAGATCTAGGGGAATAGATGGCTTAGTTGTTTGAACATCTAGTGAGCCTAGCTCTACAATTACACCCTGATTCCCCTTTTTTAATAATTTTGTCATGCCATTAGAGATTATCACCTTACTGTCTTTCCCTGTGATACCCCTTAAATCAATTTATTTTCCTTCCAATGAAAATTTCATGAAAAGTTCTTGAAAATTAAAGGCCATTTTTCCTAATGATTGAAACCATTGGACTCCTAGTACGAAATTAACACCACCCATGGGTATAGAAATCATTGGACTATTAATTACATATTCCCCCATAGTAAGGTTAATCTTATTTCATTTTTCTAAGAAATTGATAGTTCCTCCATATGCAATCATTACTTGAAACTCTAGCGTTGGATATATAAAATAATTGAGAGCTTTGGATAATTTATAGTGAATGAAATTATGAGTACTACCAGAATCAATTATGACTATTACCTTTTTATTTTTGACGTGTCCTTCGATATTGGGGGTTTGAGGAGTGCTAATTCCAACAAATGCATGGCATGATATCATGGGAGGAAACTGTTCAGAAGAAATATCTTCTATGTTTTCATCTTGATATGGTTCTTGTTCTTATTCCTCTTCACAATCTATGTAGAATAGTTTCTTCTCAACACACTTATGTCCCTTACTTTACTTACTGTCACAATTAAAGAATAAGCCTTTTTCTTTTCTTTCTTCTAATTTTTTAGGTGTCAGCCTTGTAGGTTGAGGTGTTTTAGAAGAAGGAACATTATTGTCTCAATAGATGTCAGGAGTGGTCCTTCTAGTACCCATAGCCATATTTTTACTTTCAACATTTCTTTCCACCCTAAATGCATTCTCCAATTATTTGGGTTCCCAAAGGAGAACCTCATGTTGAATGTTATCCTTTAAAGCTCCTATGAATACACCAAACATGTGCTCATCTGGAATACTCGTTACCTTTATATTTAATCTTCGAAAGTTATCAATGTGCTCTACATGTGAACCCTTTTGCTTGAGATTTATCAATTGGATAAAGAAGGTATTTCTTATTGTGTCCTCATAGTGTGCTATCATTTCTTATGTGAAAATTGTTCAAGTGACGAGTGATTTGCGAGAACAAATCCATCGATACCACATAAATTGATTGTGTTCTAAATATAAACAAACAATTTGTATCTTTCATGTTTGTGGCACATCATGTAGATCAAAGAATTGATCAATTTGAAGTATCCATGTGATTGGATCCTTTCCATCAAACTTCCTCTTATCGATCTTAGGAAAGTGGTTGGTCTTCAACCCAAAGTTGGAGTTTCTCCATTCTTGATTCATCTTCTGTGTGTCCTCATCATGAATTTTATGGGATACATTTTCACTTTCAGGTGTCTTCTCTATTAGGAAATATTTCAATCTTTCCATGATTTCCCTTTTTAAACCTTCAATCTTAGTATTTATCACCTCCAACTTAGCTTTAGTTGAATCTGTCATCCCTTGTATTTCATCTTTTGTTGTTGTCTTATTTTGTAAATCATTTATGTCCCTACGCATTTATTCACCTTCATCAAGAATCCAAGTAGGAATTTATAGAGGCTTAATTGGTGTATAAGTTCCCTTTTTTGGTGGCATGTTTGCCAAGTATCACTTTTAAACCTTGAATTTGAGGTGGTTCTGCTAGACGATCTTTCTTCTATTGTATCTCCAAAATTTCAGCCCTTCTGGGTCTGAAAAATTATTTTTGTAGTTCTCTTATATGTCTTCTCTGCAATTTATTGGGTATGATCAAAATTGGATTTTCCAAGTGGAATTTATGGTAACTTCCCCACACCTTGTTTAGTTTTGTCCCTTCTAGGAGAGTGTATGTGTAAAATGTGCCAACATCACACTATCCGATATTTGATTCTGAAAATGGTACCATAAATACTAATGTCTGTCTAATGTCCAATGAAACTAGTCTCACTTAATTTGTATACTCATTGAAGAATATATCATCATTTTACCCAAAAGACCTGTTTGAGACTAGCTAATATGACTAGTCAGATACCATATATTGCACAGGGTGTATCTACAAAATCATGATGACCCATAAGATGAAAGTTTTATCACAACTACCTTGATAATTTGTTTGAATATTCTCTAGATTTTAGGGTCTGAAAGGTTAGAGAAAAAATGTTATAGAGAAAATTCATTGATAACTAAATTCAGAATGATTCCATAACCCTATTTTACACGGGATATATCTATGAAGTTATAAGGCCTTAGGAACTGAAATTTGAACCTCGCGTACCTTGATCTGTATAATAAATATACTCCAAGGGGTTCCTTCTTAAACTCCGTAGAAAAATAGTTATATCGAAAATTCCAAGGTGTCTCAGATGTATCAGTGACACCCCAAGACCTTGAGCTTTGATACCAAATGTTAAGAACCAAATATCAAAATAGCATAAAAAAAACCTCAGAATAAGTACTCAACACCTTGAAAAATATATAATTTCATTTAATAAGCCTCTTTGAGGGGGAAACCTCCTTATACACCACATAAATTTCCAAATACAAGATGATTCCAAATGAAAAGGCCTCATTGGTATATATAGGAGACTAGGAGGTACAATTACAACTAATGGAACCAAGTCGACATAAATAAAATAACATTACTAATGTAATATGCCCCAATTAAGGGGTAATATGCCACTATTTAGAACGTAACAACATCATATTCCTTTTGCATGGCTTCTTTCAATTCATCATGAGAAGCAATTGATTTAAAGGAAGTTGGCTAAATATTAGTAGAAAAAATCAATTAAAAATCACATGAAACATCCATGTCATATACATCATATGAGTTTGAATTATATACATTACCTCCATATTTTTTGAGGACAATCTGTTTCCTTTCTTCCCTACCTCATCATGATGAACACTTTCAAGAGTTTTTGTGAGCCATTTTGGTGGACCTTTCTAAGATGGTCCTAGTTGCTCAATTGATTAAGACGGTGTTCAGTTCTCATCAAGCCTCAACTTTTAAATCTTCTCAATCACATCATACAACTAAACTTCATGTTTTGATGAAGTGCCAAGAACTTATTCATGAGGAGAATATGGTGATTTAAAAGGAGATTACAGAGATTGACCCAAGATAGGGACCCCCCTTCAAGATGTATAATCTCGTAATCAAATCCATGATACGTCTTTACACAAGTGAATCTACCCAGATGATCAAGACACCTGTCAATAATTTCGTCTTTCTTGGAGGATTCAACAAAGATCACATGTCTAGAAAGGATAAATTTATTTCTTACCTCATCGTAAAGACTATTGAACATATTGTCATTGATTTATTTTCATTGGTGTCAATAGCCATTGTTGCACATGAAGCTCAAAAGGGAAATCACATTACAGAAAAGTGATCAGGCTCGAAATCCCCATGGGATAAACCATGACCGTTGGATATGCAAGCACCGTATCAAGGGAAAGGATTGATTGCAGAGTGCAAAGGGAGAATTAAACAATTCATTATTTCCAATCTTGCAATTAGTATAGACCATCAGATCTCATAGATTCAAAGATCGACGACTGTTGTTGAATCACTGACAATCACACAACTTCAATTTTTGAGTTTGGGCGATAGGATAAACCATGTCCAATTTACGATTCCCCAATCCACACCAACCGTCGATGGTCATCCACCAATAGATCTATGATTGACATCAATTTCACTACCAAATGAGCAATTTCAATTACGGAACTCGATGACAATTTTAAACATCGTGTTAGTTGAGGACCCCGCAATCATCCTTGATTTTTGATCTACTTTGAATGCATTCTTGACCATTGGATCAAGTTGAGTGGAAGGACAGAGTAAGTAATAAAGGATGGCATTTTCCACATCAGAAGATCTACGTCAACATACCACATCAGCAAGGACGCATGGAACAATCAAATGATGACAAGTGTCAAGGTGCTATTAGGATTTTAGGTATGCATAAGTCATGAATCCATGTGACATGTGGTAGCCACTCAGTCATTTCCATGTCAACAAGTGACGTCTGCAGCTACGTCACTCCAATAATATGTACTTCGAGAGCTTTCCCCTAGAAAATGCCTGGAGTCTCAAAGTTCTGAATTTTCAAAGTAAATGAGAATTGTTCACTCACTTGTAGATTAAGTCACGGTCGTCTATTTATTCGAAACTTATGGACAAGCCAAGATTGTCTGACTAACGAAAGAACGAATATTGATCGTCTGATCTGTTTCGGTGAAATCTGATTCGGGAGATTTGAAATTTTGCAAAGGGATGAAGACCCAAAGGACGAAGTACCGAAGAAAACAATCCCAACACTAGACATATGGGAGATAAAAGGAAAAGGGTGAAATAAGAGGAAAT
>ML825563.1:30541-43126 GCA_009831015.1 Picea engelmannii | reverse complement strand
AACAAGTACAATAAATAAAAGAAAAACTATAACTCATTTTCTCCTTTGCAAGATTTCAATAGTGAATGCCAAAAATGCAACAACTATGGTCATAAAACAAGTGATTGTAGATTTCCAAAATATGATAAAAAGACAAATATTCCCCATAATAAAAAAGAATGGAGGAAAAACAAAACAGAGTGAAATGTAGCATTATATGCGAGAAATCAAGAGTGTAAGTGGTATATAGACAGTGGATGTTCCAAACACATGACTTGATATCAAAGAAACTTTCTCTAGTTAAATAAGAAAGGAAAATGAAAAGTAACTTTTGGAGATAATATGTTAGGCAAGATACTCGGAAAAAGCATTGTTAGTTTAGGAAATAATAAAACCAAAGAAGAAGATGTACTTTTTGTTGATGAATGCAACTATGGGAGACATCCTCCAGCTTACAAACTTGTGAGATGTGGAAAATAACAACTATGTGAGTGTTTCTGTCAGCTTACAAACCTTAGAGAAAGCCCCTAAGAAGGATTCATAGTTCCTTCCTAGGAAAAGGTCAGGAACGTAGATATGACCTCCTCCATGACGTGAGCGAGAAGAACTCCAGATTATTATCCGGTGGAAACGCTATCTGTTGAGTTAGGACATGCCTGTGGTTGAGCACAAGGTGAACGTGGGAAATCCAAAAAGTGTTGGGTACATCATCATGTGAACATAAATGAAGATGATGTGATGGCCTCCTTTGAGTAGTAGAGTTGGCGAGAAGACTCCAGATGATTCTCCTGTCAGTGGCAGTGGGAAAGCAGATCTGTAGAGTGGACGTGCCTGTGGACGAGCACATGTCAATGTGTGAGGACCTAGTTCATCCGTGTAATGCAGTGAATCAGAGTCATGTCATCCCTATAGATGTGCCCACAGTGGATGAGCACTAGTGGGTGTATCATATCCTTTGCTATATATTTTTCAAGAGTCATACCTACCTGTAACCCTAGTTATTATGTAAAGGGTACAGGTCGACACTATCTTATTGTGTCCAATAATAATTGTAAAAGATAATTAATATTAATATTGATATTAATATTAATATTAATTATTATAATGAATAATATGTCTAAATGAGGTCGGCGCTATTGTGACAATAGACACTTTAGTTAATAGGACTATTCTAATATAAGTAAAGAGAAATCTTTCATCGTAGACACACACCACACTTGTGAGTTTAGAAATTTTAGCAAGTGCTTCTCTTTGGAAAAGGATCACACCTCTCTTGGGCGCTTGTATTCTAGGGATTAAGTACCCTCTTGTTTGCTAAGTCATTCTTGGTGGTGAAAGGTGTTTCTCTTGAAGAATGTAGCAAAGGATTTGGCTGGGTTTTTCGCCCTTGATTGAGAAGGGTTTCCCAAGATACATTTTGTATTCTTGTGCATGGTGAATCTTCATTGTTAATTCTAACCTTGTACAATATCTACTGCAAACATATATTCAGTAAAAGAACAAAAAATATACAATGGATAATACAAACATTACACAGAGATTTTTTCCCCTGGAAACCCAAACTGGGAAAACCATCATATTCTATATTCATTCATGTGTGATACATTGTTTGCAATACAATATACATATAGGAGCCAGTGACATCCAAAACCCTAACCCAATGACCTGGATTAGTCCACAACCCTAATTCCTTAATCGGAAATAGAAAACCATCAACAAAAACCATGTGCCCAAAACCACCTAAATACGTGACACTTTTCTCAAGGCATGTGACACTACTACTCATGAAAATAATACAACACATACACAACATTCATGTGATCTTGGTTGTTGTAGCATTTATGGTTATGGGTAGTTGTTAAAATGGAATGAACTTAATTATTAACCTAATGCTTATGAAAAATCAACATGGTATCAGAGCATAGGTCTTGAAAGAACCCATTTCACAAGCATCTTCCAAGCCTTGTCCTTTACCAATCATCACTACACTTCTGCAGAACTGTACAACCCTCCGAGGGTTTCCATAAAATTTTGTACGACCCTCTCTTTTTGGTGTTTCATTCCATGAAAATTTGGATGTTGAAGCTACTTTCAGCATAGAAGATTACGCCCTCTTCCAGTGCATCTCCAAAATCTCTCAGAACTCAATTCTGAGAAATTTTGATTTTTGGCCCTAGGGTTTCTAGGGTGCCGAAATTTCCTGCAGAATATTTCTGGTTTCCTGAAGAAAAATTGTTCTGAATCATCAAATAATCTCTATGAAACTATCAAATAAATTATTGGTATTCATAAGTCCAATATAATTTCATGGAAGGTTTTATGATTGGAATCATAAACTGAGTTTCACATCCATTTACCACACTTTTTAAACCATTATTATTCACATTCTGATGGGTATTAGGCTTACATATACAACAGTCTAGGTGTGACTTCTAGTGCTAACAATATGAGAGCATGATTTCTAAAGGAGACCACTGGTATCATATCAAATTTTATATGAGAGGGGGCATATCTTAGGTTGCACAATGACATATATATTAGATTTTGAGTGACCGGGAGATAGATCTAGTTCAGATCTAGGGTTACAACAACATATCTATTGGATCAGGAGTGTCACGGTGTGTGTTTGAAGGACCAATAACAAATACACTATTGTAACATACCCAACCACCCAGAGGTCGGGTTATGCCATTTAATCCGACTGCAACACACCTACCCACCTACGGGCAAGGCACACTGCAGTGTAGATACTCACTTTCTAGTGAGTTATTTCAGTTAGAATCACCTCTAAGTTAATTAAGAGACATGAAAACCACATGCAAAAATAAATATTCATTCCACAACATAAACTAAGACATGCATAGAAATAACCAACAAGCATGCATATTTTGAACATTAAACTCAAAGATAAATAAATACACAACAAAATAAACCATACATAGGTAAATAACAATAAAAAATAACACTTATCTTTTATGAAAACAAGACACCAATTAAATGCAAACCAAGGAAGTTCCACCCAACTATAGACACTTATGTTCCAAGTCTCGGCAGCAATGTCACCCCCGAGCCAGGGCTATGAATCCACAAGGATGGTTCCAGAGTGTCACTCGACTTCCCAAACCAGTCAGCACTCAAGCTCTCATAGGATTCTCAACACCCACAACAATCCAGGTACCTAGCTCTCTTCTACCCATCTTGCACATCCCAAGAGAATGGGCTCTCTTCTTTGCCACACAGTCCCTTAGGATTTCCATCTCCTTCCAGGGCTCTAGGGCAGCTGGTCTAGAATCTCCATGCTAGGACTCTCAGGACTCGCAATTGTGAGAAAAATTGAGCACATACCAAAGCATCTCAAACATGCAGGTCTTGATTCATGGATGGAATACACTAGCAACCTCTATAGCCAAAAATACCATGGATTCTTTTCAATAGTTTGTTTTCCTTCCCCAATCCAAGAAACGAATGAGGAAGGATGAGTGAGTGGTAGTTTGAATGGAGTGAAATCCCAACGAAATGTGTGAACAACGATAAATTGGGTGAATGAGTGCATGATTCAATGAGTGAATCAACCAAAAAAATAACAAGAACAATAATGGGAGTGAGAACCCATCAAACAGACCAAGGGTGGGTTTATGTAAATCTTGGAATTAAGGAACCACTTGACCCCCCCCAAGAAGCTCATGTAACTGTTATTCTCCATTAAAACAATAATGGGTAAATAAAATATAAAAATAAGTACTTATCCCCTCAATCCCCCTCTCTTGTGGAATCATAGCCCCCTATAACTCTTTTCCTTGTCCTTCTAGCAGCCAACGATGTATTTATCATTCATAATAATCAAAACATTGCATTACCTAGGCACACTGACCTCTTAATAATTGTTTAGTAACTCTGGCCTTTCATAACTTAAAACAGACATAAAACACATTATGCACATTATGCACATTTAGCAAAGAGACATGAAACACATTATGCACATTCATGGAAGCAGGAAATGCAAGCATGTATGCAACTGGCCCAATTATGTCCAATATCTCAAATGGACCATAGAATCTAGCTGCCATCTTTGTACAAATACCCAAATTTAAAGAGCTCTTCTTGGGCTTCACTTTTAAAATCACATGCTCCCCCACCTTAAATTCTCTAGCTATCTTGTTCATATCTACATAAAATTTATGTCTATCTTGATCTTCCTTTAAGTTCTGTTTAATCCTACCCATCTTGTCTTCCATATCCTTGAGAAATTCCGGCCCAAGTACCAATCTGTCTGTTGGGTTGTCCCAACTTAATGGAGTATTTCATTTCCTACCATACAAAGCTTCAAATGGGATCATTTTCAATGAAGCTTTATACACATTATTATAGGCAAACTCAACCAAGTGCAAGTAATCTTCCCACTCAGATGGCTTATCCATCACATACATTCTCAACATGTCTTCAATTAATCGGTTGGCTCTCTCTATCTTCCCATCTGATCGTGGATGGTATGATATGCTAAAGTTCATATTTGTACCAAATCCTTTAAATAATCACCTTCATAAATTTGAAGTAAACTTTGTGTCTATGTCTGAGACAATTGTCCTAGGTATCCCGTGCAACCTACCAATCTCTTTCATGTAAATTTCTACATTATTAGTTGTTGTATGAGTTTCTTTTACAGGAACAAAATGAGAAGCCTTTGTCAATTTATCAACCACTACCATGATTGGGTCATGTTTTCTTGTTGTCCTGGGAATTTTTTTTATAAATTCAATGGTTACCACTTCCCACTTCTTCTCTGGAATTCGTAAGGGTTGTGGAAACCTTCTAGGTGCATATGGTCAACCTTCACTCTCTGACATTCCATACATCTGGCAATGTAATCAACAACATCCTTTTTCATTCCCCAACAAAATAATTGGCTTCTTACTGCTGTAATTTTTTTCTGGTAATCGACATGTTCAACATATGGAACATTATGCATTTCTTTTAATACCAAATTCGTGAGTTCCTCGGAACTAGGACCATAAATTCTATTTTTATGCATAAGTAATCCATCTTCCTTCATCTCATACTCTTTCATTTTTTGTTGTACATCCCCTTGCGATAAGATTGTCTTTACCTATAAGTAATGCTTATCTATAACAACAACATCTAAAATTCTTATCTTCAAGTCTGACCGATGCATACTAACAGTTGTAGCATGCATGGGATGCACTCTTCTACTAAGTGCATCGACAAATTTATTTTCTTTTCCTTTGATATGCTTGATGTCAAAGTTGTATTCACTTAAAAACTCCAACCATCTTGTTTTCCTAGCATTCAAAGTTGGTTTCTCAAAAAGATACTTTAGACCACTGTGGTATGTTCTTAATTAAAATCTMTTTCCCATGAGGTAATGCCTCGACATCTTCAATGCGTGAACAATGGAAAAACTCTCCAAGTGATGTGTGGCAAAGTTCCTCTCATGTTCTTTAATATTTCTGGACTCGTAACCAATGAAATGACCATTTTGAGTGAGGACTTCACCAATCCCTTCCTTACATGCATCAGTACATACAAGAAAACATTCATTTGGGTCAACAATATTTAGAATAGGCGCACTAGTAAGTACTTCCTTCAACAAATTAAATTTCTCTTCACACTCAGATGTCCATTCAAATTTAATTCCCTTGTTTTGCAAAGAAGTGATGGGATGAGCAATCTTAGAGACCCCCACTATAAATATTTTTTAGTAAACATCTAACCCCATAAAATATACGACTTCTGAAACATTCTTGGGTGTTGGCCATCCTCTAATGGCTTCGATCTTCTCTAGATCTACTGTTATACCTTAAAAATACCATTTACTAAGCATGGCATACAACTGATGTTCCCTCAACACTTGAAATACCAATCTTAGGTGATGTTCATGCTCTTCCTCTAACTTAGAATAGACAATTATGTCGTCCAGGAATACTATGACAAAATTTCTGAATATGCCATTCATTAAGCACATAAGGACAACTGGTGCATTGGACAATCCAAATGGAACCACTACAAATTCATAATTCCTATACTTGGTTCTAAAGGATATCATATGGATGTATTCTTCCTTGATTCTTACCTGATGGTATCCAAATCTCAAGTCTATCAAAGAGGTCATCAATTCTGAGTAGTGGGTACTTATTTTTCACAGTGGATTTATTCAGCTATCAAAAGTCAATACACAACCTCAAAGTTCCATCTTTCATTTTGACAAAAAGTATTGGTGCTCCCCAAGGTGAAACACTTGGACGTATGTACCCTTTCTTCAACAATTCTTCTAACTGCATTTGTAATTCTCTTAATTCTCGTGTGCTCATTATTTAAGGTGTTTTTGACATAGTGGTATCTCCTAGAACTAAATCAATAGAGAAATCTATCTCCCTTTTTGGTGGAAACCCTAGGGTTTCTTGGAATACATCTTCAAATTCTTCTAATACCGAAAAATATTCAAGGCTTCGCCTATTTTTATTTTTTGGCTCCTCCTCATGGGCCACATACATTTGACATCATTATCTAAAACATATATTCAATTGTAAGGCTGAAATATCCCTTATAGAGATAGGTCTTGGAACACCTTTCATAGTGCCTTGTTTTCCATCTCCATCAAGCAATGTAAATTTCTTTCTATGACAATCTAGTACAACATGATGCTTTTCCAACCAATCCATTCCAATTATAATATCATAAGATCCCAATGGTATGATATTCATATCAACACTAGTATTCACACCATTAAGACTTATGGAACAACCTTTGACCATATCATGGATTCTCCTTTTGGTTCCATTGGCTAGCTAAATCAAACTTGATTTTTCAAGCTTATTTTTCTCCAAATGTAATCTATCCACTATTTTAGGATCAACGTAACAATGAATTTCTCCTGAATCAATTAAAATAGCAACAGGTTGATTTATGATCTTACCTTCCACCTCAATCATATTGGATTGGTACTCTACTTCTCGATCATCTAAGGCTGCATAAATTATTCCCATGTCTTCTAATGTTGTAGCCTCTTGGATGTTGTGCATGGTCTTCACTCTATCCTTTCTATGGTGTCAATCCTTGTACAAGTGATCTTCTTTGAATCCCCAACATTGGATTGGTAGTCTTCCTCTTTTCCCAAGGAGTCATCTTTCTTAGATTCATCCTTAGCATATTGGTATTGATTATTTTTATTAGGTTCATTTGTGTTGAAAGGATTTTTGAATCCCTTCTTCCTCTGATCAAAATTATCCTTCTTCTTATCCTTCCAATATTTTTGCAAAGACTCTCTACCCTGGCCTTGCTCATATCGCTACTTAGCCTTCCTGATAGTCCCAGTTAAAGTCTTGGGTTCATCATATTGAATCTTCTCTTTATAAAATGATGGTAATCCACTTAAAAACCTCTATACTTTTACTTTCTCATATTTTATAAACCCCGCATACTTTATCATCCACAAGAAATTCCTTTAATACTCTTCCATGGTTGCACTTCCCAGCCTAAGTTCAAAGGACTCTTGCATTTTCTTGTCATAGAAGTTATCTGAGAGGTACTCCTTCTGAAAATACCTCTTGAACTACTTCCAAGTGATCATATTCTCATTAATGTTCTCAACTTGCTTCAGTTGGTCCCACCACATTGCATCTTTCCCATGCAAATGGTAGGTTCCAATCCTAGCTTCTAGGTTTGATGAGTAGTTATGAAATTGGAAATATCTCATGATTCCAAGAAACCATGCCTCAGAATCATCTTCCCTTTCTCTTTCACCATCAAAGGATAGTGGCTTAATATTCCTCAACTCTCCTTGCAAACTATCCAATTCATATCTTTTTATGTGGTTCCTAATAGGAGACACCTCTGGACTACTTATGGAATATTTAGATGCATAAAAAAAAATTGTTGAGTAAGGAGGTGAGTGATGTCTATGAGTTATACTAGCACTTCTTGAATAACCAGCTCTTCCATGATCATCTCTTCTTTCATCATACCTGCCTTCTTCCTCTTGTTTTGAGTTTGATCCCCTCTTTGTTTTCCTCTGCAACTGATTTAAGCTCTTCATCTCTTGAGAATTTATCTGGCTTTGTTCTCTCATCGTCCTCCCATTATCTTCTTTGTAACTCTGTACTTCTATTTCCAGGCTTCTTAGAATATCTATCATTGTTTCTTTCTCCCCTCTTCCCTTGTGTTTGTTGGATTATGTCTCCGCATTACCAACTCTGATATTCTAACCTTTGGACCCCTTATCACAGATGGAAACTCCCTATCCTTCTTCCATTTCTTGAATATGCATTATGAACTGATATGTTTAAACCCCTTAATTCTCCAAAATGTGCAAGTGACCATTTTGTTAAAATTATGCATATTAATTTATTTTTTCCGAGCAATGTTATGGCTCCTTTTTCTTCTCAATTCATAAAGAATATATATATATATATATATCAGTCTGCATCATAAAAAATTTCCATGTTATCCCTTAGTCGATACATAATTCAATTCTTCACGAACACTTCCTTCAAACCATTTCCCCATTTTTATAACCCTAAATTGCACCATACATGCATACCTGGCATCAGGCCATCTTACTTGCTATTTTTTCCAAGCCATCACTGAGAAGCTCTCCTTGAAAACCACATTTTTGAAGATGTATGTGCCCTCCACCATTACTGCCCGCGTACACATGCTTGTTGCACCACTATAGCTTGCGTATGATGCTACCTGCACTATTACAGCCCGCATATACTCAAAAAAGTTGTAAAAAATAAAAAGTTGCAAGGAATTCATTGAGATTACGAGCTATTAGGTAGTTTCCTTGTTGGATTACTAAGAGAGGGGGGGGGCGGGGGGGTAAATCAGTAATAGCATAATTATAATCCTTTTTCTCCAAATAATCCAAGTGTTATATCAATGTAGAATTATTATCCAATAATGAGCAATAAGAAATGAACAATCACACACATACACAGTACACCAATGTTTTACGTGGAAACCCTAATCGGGAGAAAACTACAAAATGCTTTATCTTATATGTATTGAAGAATTACATTCATTGGAAGCACCAATTTCCTTTGTTTTCTAGCTACAACTGGAAGGAGGCTCTAACCCCCTAGCTTCTCAGGTTGCAACCTGAGGGAAGCTCCAACTCCCCAATTCTCTGGCTACAACTAAAAGGCGGCTACAACCCCCTATGTTCTTCGGATAAAACCAGAGGGTGGCTACAACCACCTTTCCTTGCCCCGTCCAACCAACCTGAAGTATAAGTAGAATGATGGAACCATTGTCAACCTGTCACTATGAGATATACTACCATACAACTGTATCAACCTGTACCACTGACCTGTATCCAATTTGTACAACTGTCCTGTAATCAATTTGTACCTAAACTGAACATGTATCTACAAAATTACAACATATACACTACCCGTAGTGATGCAGCCCGTGTATGTATGTTCCCTATTTGTTATTTAGCCCGAGTATGCCTTTTGAAACTAGGGTTTCCTTTCACTTGAAAATTTTTACCCTCTATAACTTCTTTCACATAGATCTGTAACTTGTCACTGTATCCAGACTGTAACTGTACCCTGTGCATGCATCCACATACATAACCTCTACTCAAGGCAAGTATGTCTCTCTCTAGTCATGTGCCATATAGGTATGTGTAATCATGAACAAGTATAATATCCCTCACATGATCTTAGTCATCGACCCCTTTTTGATATTCAACTTCTCAATACATCAATACATACAAGATCTCAACCATGTACCATAAAAACTCTTAGCCATATGCCAAGAAATACAAGATGTGCCTCAACAAGAAGTAACAATGATAAATATACCAGCACTGTATTTTTGTAGATTTGGCTTATACAAAATATCCCATGTAGCCACTAGTCTCTCTAGGGAGAATCCTCAAATATTCATTGTCATTCCTCATGCATACATCAAAATCCAACTATTCATAGAAATAAGACATACCTTTTGAACCAATTGATGGATATGATGTATATGAGCACTCTATACCTTCCTTGGAGCTTGATCTCAGAATCTAGAACCTCTGCACATTCATATTCTCAAGTTTCATGGATTTATCAACATGTACTCACCCTATACACAGCTAGCCCACGTGCGTACTCACCCTATACACAGACGACCCACATGCGTACGCACCCTATACATAGACATCCCGCGTACGCCTCAGAAAATAGGGTTTTCTGTGAATCCGAGAATTTCTCCGTCAACCCTTAGTGCTACCTCAAACGTTCACCACTTCAGATGTATCCACAAGTATTTACAAGAATCTTTGATAAGAAAATAGATATACAATATGTACAAGTGTGTTCTTAATGAGTGAGATTTGCCTCTTATTTATATCTTCATGTAGAATTACACTTTCCTTATTTTAGGGCTTATTCATTTAAAATAAATTCTTTTTCAAAACACTTTGACCCTTGGGGGCTTCTATAAGACTCATGATGGGTTATCCAAGTTCATATGGTCATAACTCTCTAACCATGAGGAGTTATGTAACGTTCCACATGCCACCAGAAATGGCATGACAAGCACTATCCATATAGGATAGTTTCACTGACAAATTCACTCTCCTTCATCTCATTATTCCACAATTAAGCATGGGTTCTCTCACTCCGCAAAGCATCTTCCCATGAGGGCTTTCACCATAATGGGACCACTTTGGATTTCATCCATATTTACTTCTTATCAACGATGACAAAACAATAATGAGTCATCTTTACATCAAACAATCTTGGGTCCATTACCCAAACCTTTGTGGTATGGGGCTTTCTTCAAGGGTTGACATCAATGACAACCAAGCTTAATCAACAATATCCCCCTTTGGGATTGATGGAAACACTTTGATGAAATACTTAAATCATATCACTCATGATCCCCCTGGAACCATGCCTCTATCCTTTGCATCTGATAAATTTGCTCCCCCTGAAACCATGCCTTTGTCCTCTGCATCTAATAAATATGCTCCCCCTGGAACCATGCCTCTGTCCTCTGCATCTAATAAATCTCTCCCCCTTTGTCATCAATGGAAAAGGTATCTTTCCATATGGGGTTTCTCCCCTTGACTGAACTATCCTCTTATGGTGCTTCCTCATGTAAATCTAAGACATATAAGATAAGCATTCAAAAAAGCATTCATTTTGGAGTAGAAATAACTCCAAGTCTTTGGCGAAGATATTCAAAGGCTTCCCGTGGAAGTGGTTTTTAAAATATATATGCCACTTGTTATTTTGTGCCCACATACTCAACTCTGATATTCTTTTCTGCAACCTGCTCCCGTAGAAAATGATACTTGATTGGAATGTGATTCATCTTGGAGTGCATCACTGGGTTTTTCAAGATATTGATGATGCTTGTATTATCACAATAGATTGGAATGGGCTCATCATACTCAACCTGTATATCTTTCATATTTTGTTTCATCCAAAGAACATGTGTACAACATGATGATGTTGCAATATACTCTGCCTCGACTGTAGATAAAGATATTGATGATTGTTTCTTGCTTAGCCATGATACTAAACATTCACCTAAGTAGAATGTTGCTCCACTGGTGCTTCATCGGTCATCAATACAACCTGCCCAATCTGCATATGTGTAGGCAATAAGTGATAGTTCCTTTCCTTTTGGATACCATAATCAAAACTCTTATGTTCCTTTGAGATATCTGAAAATCCTCTTCACTTCTAATACAAGTGATTCCTTTGGTGTTGCTTGAAATCATGCCACTTGTCCAATTGCCTACATTACATCTAGTCTAGATGCTGTCACATATAGTAGGCTACCAGTCATTGACCTATATTACCTCTGATGTGTAGACTTCGAATCATCATCTTTGCTCATCTTGCAACTGGTTTGCATGGGAGTGATAACTAGTTTGCAATCTTCCATTCCGAACCTCTTTAGCATTTCTCTGATATACTTGGTTTGAGAAATAAAAATTCCTTGGTTTCTTTGATGTATCTGAAGTCTCGGAAAGAAGGATAGTTCTCCAAGTAACGACATTTCAAATTCATTTTGTATATCTTTTGCAAATTTTTGTCTTAACATGTCATCATCACTACAAAAAATAATATCATCAACATAAACTTCCATTAATAAAATATTACCTTGACTTACCTTGATATAGAGGTTGTTGTTTGCACTTCCTTTTCTGAACCCTGCCTACTATAGATACTTATCCAGTCTATAGTACCATGCTCTAGGAGCCTATTTTAGACCATACGGGGCCTTCTTTAATTTACACACGTAATCCGTGTTCTCTGACAACTGAAATCCTTCTGGTTGTTCAATGTAGACTTCTTCTTCAAGTTCCCCATTTAGAAAAGATGATTTTACATCCGTCTAATATACTTTAACATTTTTTGAGCATGCATAAGCTAAAAGCAAAGTGATTTCTTCCATTCTGGCAACTGGGGAAAATGTCTATTCAAAGTTGATTCCTTCAATCTGTGCATATCCTTTACATACCAATCTAGCTTTGTTCTTTGTAACCTATCCATATTCATTCAATTTATTTCTAAAAACCCATTTTGTGTCGATCACATTCTTATTCTTTGGTCTTGGAACCAATTCCCAAGTGTCATTTTT
>ML825563.1:15989-29462 GCA_009831015.1 Picea engelmannii | reverse complement strand
AACACTTTTCATTTCCAATTTTACTTAACACATATATGTTGTTTGAAGTTCTTGCAGTTGTACCGACTAATTTCCCTGAACCTTCTCTTCTTATCTCACACTTTTGTGAATCAAAAGTAACTTTATGAACTTGGTCACACATTTGACTCACACTTAGAATATTATGTTTCATATCTTCTACCATTAGAACATTTTGTTCCTTTTCATTCTTATTCCCAATTCAAACTATGCCTTCTCCAATGATTTTGGCTAAATTATCATTTCTGAAGGAGATTGATCCATTTCTTTCCTTTCGCTATGTAAGAAATTTGTCTCTATCACCTGTCATGTATTTTGAACACTCACTGTGAACATACCAACTGTGTTTCTTCTTCTTAGCTTGCAGAGAAACTTTGCATTCTTCATTGCTATACTGATATTGCTTTCTTATCCATGTCATTTTCTGAGGTTCTTGTCTGTGACTGCTGTTATTTTGTTGAGGTTCTTTAGGAGGGACTATCATTCTCCAATATTTGGCCATGTGTCCAAAATTGTTACATTTGTAAGTGCTCAAGGATTCAAACCTATTGTAACTTCTTCTTTGTATTTCACTAGGTCTTCTTGAATAACCCCTTTGTATATGACTCTCAAGGTTGTTATTGTTCCTGTATTTAGCTCTGCAATTTATAGCTTTATGTCCAAAATTATTACATGCATAACATAAACCAAAAAATATAGTTTGATACCTGGGAGTTGAATATCTTCTGAAAGGAGGTTCTTTTATGAATCCTTCTTCTTCTTGAGGCCTATCTATCTATTTTTTATTCTGAAATCTGAATCTTCTCGGTGGAGGAGTCTCCCTGTAATCTTCCTTGTATATCTTCCTATCCCCTTTGATTGTTTCTGCATAGATTTTTGGATTTGTTTCTTTCTCTGTTGTTTTGGAGATTGATCCCTTTTCTGTCTGATTGTATCCAAGTCCAGATTTGTCAAGATGATATTTTTGACTGTTGATAATATCATCCAAAACTTTTGAGCTATTCTGCATATTTTTATTTTGAATATCCTTTCTTAGTGTGACAATCTTTGCTTCCAAGTTTCCAATGATCTTGTCCTTTTCTTCTATTTGTTATTTGAGTGCTTCTTCAATTCTTTTATCTTCTTCTATTTGAACCTTCAATTTTGTGATCATTTGTTCTAGTTCTCGAGTGTCCTTTTTCTTTTCTAGTTCTACTTGTAGTTTCTTGTTTTTCTTCTTTTCCCTTCTAATAACTTCTATGGAACACATTAATTATTCTCGATAGTCAACTTCTGCCTCTTCAATTTCATCTTTGACTTCTTCATATCCTTCTTCGGCTTCTTCATATTCTTCTTCGGAGTCTTCTTTGTCAGAATCTTTTACTGCCATGAATAGAACTCTTCCTATCTCACTATCATTGATTTCATCTTCATTTGATGATGAGATGTCTTCTTTGATGCATAAGATTTTCTTGAAATCTTTCTTTCTAGTTATTTTTCCTTTATATGTGTGTTTGCCTTTTGAGTAACCTTCATCATTTCTCTTTTTCTTATGAGGACATTTGTTATAAAAATGACCAATACCATCACAATTAAAACAAATTAAATGAAGCTTAACTATATACCTACCATTGGTTCTCTTGTTCAGTCTTTTGACGAAGTTGGCCACTTCTTCATCATCTTCTGAGACGTCGTTGCTGCTGCTATATTCTTTTTGTTCATTTTTCTTTTCCTTTGATCTTTTGGATGCTCTGAAGGCTTCTTCTTTTACATCTGGATTTTCTTGTTTAGTTCTCATTTCATATGCTGTGAAGATTCCATGTAGTTCATCCATGCTTATTGAGTTTAGATCTAATCTTTATTCTAGTGATGATATCTTAGGGTTGAATCTCATAGGAAGTGATATTAGTACCGTTTGAACAATTAAAGACTCTTCAATTTCTTCTACCAATCCTATGATTGCATTCATTGTTTCATCGACTCGTAAGAAGTAGGCTCCAATATTCTCATCTTCCTTCATGTTTAGATGTTCGAAATGACCTCTGTAAGTTTGAAGCTTTGCTTCTTTAAATTTTGTATCTCCTTCATAAATATTTCGAAGCTTGTCCCAAATCTTTTTAGCAGATTTACAATGTGCAACTTTGGTGAATACCATATCACCGAGACCATTCAAAAGTGCATTTGTAGCTTTGGAATTATTCTCACTGAGTTTCATTGCTTTGTCATTTGTTGGTGGAACTGTTGGTGTTGTCTATCCATCTATAATTGATTTCCAAACTTGAAATCCTTGTGCCTGTATATATGTCTTCATCCTTATGCTCCAAAAATAATACTTTTGTCCATCAAACTGCAGTATTCCATTTTTATACAAGTCGGTAATTTCCATGGTCTACCTTTCAGTGGTTAAATTGATTTCTGAAGGAACCTGCTCTGAAACCAATTGTTGGATTACTGAGAGGGGGGGCAAATCAATAATAGCATAATTATAATCCTTTTTCTCAAAATAATACAAGTGCTATATGAATGTAGAATTATTATCCAATAATGAGAAATAATAATTGAACAATCACACACATACACAGTACACCAGTGTTTTATGTGGAAACCCAAATCGGGAGAAAACCACAAAATGTTTTATCTTATATGTCTTGAAGAATTACATTCATTGGAAGCACCAAATTCCTTTGTTTTCCAGCTGCAACTGGAAGGAGGCTCCAACCCCCTAGTTTCTCATAATGCAACCTGAGGGAAGCTCCAACTCCCCAATTCTCTGGCTACAACCAGAAGGAGGCTACAACCCCTAAGTTCTCCAGCTACAACCACCTATCCTTGACCCGTCCAACCGCCCTGAAGTATAAGTAAAATGATGGAACCACTGTCAACCTATCACTGTGAGATATACTTCCATACAATTGTATCAACCTGTATCCAATCTATAGAACTGCCTTGTAATCAATCTGTACCTAAACTGGACATGTATGTACAAAATTACAACATATACATTACCCGTAGTGATGCAACCCATGTATGTACGTGCCCTATCTGTTATGCAGCCTGCGTATGCCTTTTGAAACTAGGGTTTCGTTTCACTTGAAAACTTTTGACCCTCTGTAATTTCTTTCACATAGATCTATAACCTGTCACTATACCCTGTGCATGCATCCTCATACATAACCTCTACTCAAGGAAGGTATGTCTCTCTCTAGTCATGTTCCATATAGGTATGTGTAATCATGAACAAGTATAATATCCCTCACATGATCTTATTCATCAACCCCTTTCTGATATTCAACTTCTCAATACATCAATAGATACAAGATCTCAACCATGTACCATAAAAAATATTAGCCATATGCCAAGAAATACAAGATGTGCCTTAACAAGAAGTATCAATGATAAATATACCAATAGTGTATTTATGTAGATCTGACTTATATAGAATATCCCATGTAGCCACTAGTCTTTCTAGGGAGAATCCTCAAATCTCCATTGCCATTCCTCATGCATATATCAAAATCCAACTATTCATAGAAATAAGACATACCTTTTGAACCAATGGATGGATCTGATGTATCTGAGCACTCTAGACCTTCCTGGGAGCTTGATATCAGAATCTAGAATCTCTGCACCTTCATATTCTCAAGTTTCATGGCTTTATCAACATGTACTCACCCTATACACAGCCAAACCGCGTACGTATTCACCCTATACACAGACAGCCTGCGTACGTACGCACCCTATACACAGACAACCCGTGTACACCTAAGAAAATAGGGTTTTCTGTGAAACTGATAATTTCTCTGTCAACCCTTTGTGCTACCTCAAACGTTCGCCACTTCAGATGTATCCACAAGTATTTACAAGAAGCTTTACACAAGAAAATAGATATACAATATGTACAAGTGTGTTCTTAATGAGTGAGCTTTGACTCTTATTTATATCTTCATGTAGAATTACACTTTCCTTATTTTAGGGCTTCTTTATTTAAAATAAATTCTTTTGCAAAACACTTTGACCCTTGGGGGATTCTATAAGACTCATGAGGGGTTCTCCAACTTCATATGCTCATAACTCTCTAACCGTGAGGAGTTATGTGATGTTCCACATACCACTAGAAATGGTATGACAAGCACTATCCATCTAGGATACTTTCACTGACAAATTCATTGTTATTCGTCTCATTATTCCATAATTAAGCATGGGTTCTCTCACTCCGCAAAGTGTCTTCCCATGAGGGCTTTCACCATAATGGGACCACTTTGGAGTTCATCAATATTTACTTTTTATCAACCATGAAAAAATGATAATGAGTCATCTTTACATCAAACAATCTTGGGTCCATTACCCAAACCTTTGTTCTACAGGGCTTTCTTCAAGGGTTGACATCAATGACAACCAACCTTAATCAACATTCCCAACTGTCCCACCGCCTATAGCCCGTCACCCAATCGAATAACCATCCTTTTTTCATATAAAAGGATCTATTGGGGTCTCATTCCAAAGCTAATCATAAGAACAATGGAACTCTGCACATTTAAATTTCCCCCCTTGCCCCAAGAATTTGCAGCCACATTGTGAGTTTTGAGCCAGAAATCTCTATTCTTTCCTTTTTCCTCATTCATAAGCTTGTGTCATTTCCCTAGACAGAATTCTGAGAGGAGAAAGATACGTGGAAGCACAGTTCGATATTGGTGAAGAGGAGCCCGAACCAGGTTCAAGGAACAGTCGTCGATCTCATTGTAAGTAACTTTGTGATATTAATGAAAAGGAATACTTTTCCTATCCCATATATGATGTGTTCAATCTTTATGTTTGATTTAAATTTGATTATGTCATATAAACCACTAATTCATATATAAGATGCATGTTCGTAGTTCTTTATTTGTCGTTTTATGAATACAGGTCGGCCTTGGGAGGAGATTTGTAGTCGAGAAACAACTGAACACAAAAGGATCGACACCAGATGCAGAGTTTAAGGTAGAGTTACCGGATATTTTTACCTTGTGTTTTATGCATGAATGTGGGGTGTATTTGGGGTAGTTGTTAAAGAGTACGAGACTTTAAAGGATTATCTCTGCCTACATGTTGAACCCTACTATAGTCCATAGGGGGGTTTTCCCGCTATAGAAGAATTGGTGACCATACTGGGGATACCTCTAGGGTTTTAGGGGATATTTTATGGGTGTTTTAATTGGTTTGGTTACATTTTTTGTAAGTTGTTGAGTTTTTAAGGGATTCTGGTCTGCCATACCAGTACTCCCTGCCTTTTTAGCCTGACTGTTAGTTTTATTTTTTTGATAAGATGCAGAGGTGTGTGCGTCCTGTAGTGGGTCTTCATGCGTACATACGCACCATACCTTTAGATAGCCCACGTACATACATGGGTTGCTTAAGTGTCAGTAGCATGCCTGTGTCAATAATACTTTTCCTTAAGAAGGGGCAGTCAACCTCTTCCCTGATTGACGTCTGACTTCTCAAGAGTTTATTGATTTACTAGTCTCTATTGTTACAGTCTTTAGCCTGGGTTTGACGTCAGTTTGCTTGTCTTTTAAAAAAAAAGATTTCTTCTGTTTCCTAGATTTTTTTACTTATTCTTAGCTTGAAATTTTAAGAGTGATCCATGAATCGTGTATTCATTAGTTCCTTTTACAATCTTTTGTTACTTCTGCCTTTATTGGAAGAAAATATAAAAAAAAAAAACTTAGTTTGTTAGGTCTCTTTCTTTCTTTGCATTTGCTTTGCATTGTTATTTGAAAAAGAAAAAGAAATTAGCATAGTGTTGTGTTATCTTTTCATCTTAAAAGCATTTCAAAAGAAAATAAGAAAGATAATACTTCTTTGCTAGTGTTCTTATAAGTTTCATTTTTCGCAAGAGTCTTAACATGCCTTAAAAAGAATTCTAATCCATCAGTTTCACTACCGCACCCCTTTTGAGTAAATCAAGGCTTAAAAAGAACGCTAATTAAAATCAATTAGACTTCATGTTTGTAGGGTCCATCAACTAGTCTAGACTAGATCCTTGATTTAGGTTGGAGAGGAAACTCTTCAAGACTATAAAACAAACATATGAGTCTGTTCTAGGGAGTGTAAAAATTCTGGTAAACATGAAAGTCATTTGGTACCCCCCTCTAACACAAGGGCTAAACACGAGGTCACATGCGGAAAGGTAGCAGAGATAACCCCTCCAAAGCTGGACCAAGCGTAGCAGGGAACACATATTGAGGACTTGTCGTGGGATACTGTCGGTTGCATTTTCCTACGAAGCTTCGTGGATCTTGAATCCATTTGAGGTCCTCATTTTTCTTCCGGACCACTTTCTTTCGATACCCTCGATAGGCTTTGGGCTTCTTACCCTACTCATTGCGGTCCACCCAACTGTCGATTGTACCTGCCTGGTGACTGTTCACGAGCTAGAAACTTAGTTTCTTTTATTCTAGGGACTTACATAGGTGATGACGGGGGTATACTGTGATACCTAGGGCAGATGTCAGGCCACACTTTGCAGAGTGTACCAGGAGGGTGCTTCCATGTTCGAGTTTCACTTGCACCAGTAAGTGGCTATAGTGTTGGCTGGCGTAAATGTTCTTCCTACTAGATAATAGTCTACTTGATTTTCCTTTAGGATATTTTAGTGTGTGATATGTGCTCCTTAGTTTTCCATAGTGAGTTAGTCAGTCATTTCTTTGGRTCTCTAACCTAAGGTGGTTAACCACCCACTCCATCGATTATGAGGACTTTTTAGTCTTCATCTTGGAAATATGGAGCCACCTCTTTATAGGCATTGTTTTGATAACACTGGTTTGTCATAGTCAGTGTGTGAGACTTTTATGGACTTGAATGATCCCACAAGGGGAGAACCTATGCATAATATCTTCATGGATAAATTTCCTAAYGATACAAACCAAGGAACCCCTTTGCAAGAGGATTMTTTTTCTTTTCCTTTCTTTGGAAACGTTTGTGTCCCTTTGATGGCCACTTTGTATATTCTTGGGTTSAATGTGGGATTAYCGGTTTGGTTGGGTACCATTCCAAATGTCCCAAATGATATTGACACTTCTCAATTAAGCACTTTATGTCATGGGCACCATGTTGATGTTTCTTATTCAGCAAAGTATTCTCCTCCTCCTTCTCCCACCTCTGGTGAAAGTACARTTACTAGTAACCAGAAATCTAAACGAAATAGAAAGAGGAAGAATAGGAAGAAGATATCACCAACCTCTGCCAATCATGTTGGAGATAGGTCGACAACCTCTGCAAATCACGTTGAAGACCAACACCCAGCCTCTACAAGTCATGCTAGGGGTAAAAGTCCAATCACTTCTAGTCATACTGGAAATAGGTTTGTAGCCTCTGTGAGTCATGTTATCGACCAATCACCTACCTCTGCAAGTCATGTTAGTGATATGTCAACAATGTCTACTAGTCATGTTAGGTACAAGAAACCAACCACTACTAGTCATGCTAGGGGCATTGATTCTATTGAGAAACCTAGACAGATAGGACATAAGCCTAAGTTCCCTTGTAATATTTGCAAGGGATATCACCTTACGCATTTATTCCTTGGCCTTCCAGAGGTACAAAGATTGTGGTCCCTGTCTGCAAGCTCTTCTGATTCTGAGTCTTCTAAAGTTTCCTCAGAGTCTATTCAACCATTGGTTGAGAAAGTGGTCATGTTGATGTAGTCATCAGTTGATCCCACTCCTATTTTAGGGAGTGAGGTGCCTTTATACCATGTAGTCTCATAGCCTATTCATCCATTGGTTGAGAAAGTGGTCATGTCGATGTAGTCATCAGCTGATACCACTCCTCTTTTGGGAGGTGAGGTGCCTTTAGACCATGTAGTCTTGCAGCCTATTCATACATTGGTTGAGAAAGTGGTCACACCGATCCAGTATTCGATTGATCCCACTCTTCTTTTAGGGGTTGAGGTGCCTTTAGACCATGTAGTCTCGCAACCTATTTAGCCATTGGTTGAGAAAGTGGTCACGCCGATGCAATCTTTGGTTGATCCCACTCTTCTCTTGGAGAGTTATGTGTCTATTGACTATGTTTTTAGCATTTCCAGTTCAATACTTTCAGAACAAGGGGGCATTATGCTCGCTTTGAGTACACCCCTTCCAATACCTCAGATGGTTTCCTTTGATTGGAATGACCTTGTTGAGCCTCGTCTTCCTTCTTCTACACCTTTTCAAATAAGGGTTGAAGTTAATTAAACAAACATTTATTGATGTATTGTGGATGAAGGAGCCTCTGCAAGTATTTTAGCCTCCTCGGTTTGGAAAGTCTTGGGATCTCTCGAGGTTGTGTCTGCTTTGCATGAGTTGTTGGATTTTTACAGACGTCCTAGTGAATATTTGGGGATTCTTCCTCAGTTTCCTATTTCATTAGGTGGGAAGATTGTCCTTGTTGATTTTATAGTGGTGCAAGGCCCGTTAGATTTTAATATGCTTCTCAAGCGTGATTATGTATATGCTATGAACATTGTGGTGTCTACGCTCTTCTGGGTGATGCATTTCCCTCACAATGGAAGCATTGTCGCTATCGACCATCTAGCATGTGATAATCACCATCCTAATTCGGAGTTAGTTGAGGATGCCCCTTTATATATTCCCAGTGTTCGTGTAGACTCTACCCCACCTCGGGTTAATTATGTGGCATCTTATCCTCAATGTTCAATTGCTTCTGAGCAGGAACCTGTGCAATCATGTTTTCCTTCTCGAGACTTGGTATCAACAATTGATCCTTTGGTTTATCCAATGGGGGCATGGGAGCCTTTTCTTCCCCCTCTTGGTCCAAGTGATCTTGAGTCTCCTTCTGATTCTGATCTCGTTGTTTGTAGATCCCCAAGCCCTCATGCTTGTGATTCTTCGTTGATAGAATTTGTCAGTCCTATCCATAGCCTCCATCGTCATATGGAATATGGTTAGTTTACTTCACCCTTTGGGACTATCGACCCTCGTTTGTATGATTTCTCTTATTTTGAATTTCCTTCAGATGAGGCTATCCTTGAAGCCATGACTACGGTTTCTATACTGTGGGAGGACTTACACCATGGTTTGTGTTTTATTCCCTTTTTGGAGAATTTCCAAGTTGACTATTGAAGAGACTCTTGGTATGAGCCTAGAAATGGGCTCTACCTGAACCAGTTTCATACATGAGTCATATCCCCCTAGAGTCTTCTTTAAGCCCTTTTCATACTCTCTAAACATGAAAATATTGTTGAGTGATCTTGTTGTCCTTCACGCTCGTCAAATTAAAACTTGACGGCACATATGTCTGACGATAGTTTACCCCTTTTTCGGTCCATATGGTCAATTGTACGAAAAAAGGTATACTCTAAGAACTTCGGTTCACTAGAAGAGTATTCTTAGGTATAAGTTTAACCCTTTTTCCGGCCTGAGAGACTAAATTTATGAAAAAGGAACCCCCACGTAGTCCATAGTTAAGAACTTTTTAGACTCCATAAAATTGAAAAGATTGTCGAGTGACCTTGTTCCTTCACACTCATTAAACTGGTCCAGAAGAACATCCCCTACAGAGTCCATAGTTAAGCTCATTTCAGACTCCTTAAAATTGAAAAGATCCTCAAGTGACCTTGTTCTTTAACACTCATTAATTGATTCAGAAAAACATCTACATGCATGAGTTTACCCCTTTTCTGGCCTATAGATTAAGGAGGAAAAAGGTACACCTCAGGAGATTCATCTCGCCAGGATCGTTCTCCTAAAAAAAATTCACTTTTTCAGGCTAAGGAGACTAAATCTAGAAAAAGGCAATGAGTCCATAGTTAATCTCTTTTTAGACTCCTAAAAAGTGAAAAGATTTTAGAGTGATCTTGTCATTGTCACACTTGTTAAAATGGTTTTGAATAGGAGAATTTTCAGTGCTAGTTTACCCCTTTTTCGAACCGACTAGACTACCTTCGAAAAAGGTACCCCAGTGGAGTCTTCTTTTGCACTTTTCCAAATTATTTAAAAATGAAAAACCACCAAGCTTACCTTCTCTGGGCTCGTTAAAATTACATTGAAAAATGTTATCATTCTTTCCTATTAATCGAATTTTCATCTCTGCGTCTTTGGCCTAATGTCGACTCCATGTTTCTCTCAATTGAACCTTTGAAGCATGCCTTATAGGCAAACCTTGTAGCACTTTTCCTTTGCATCTTGACACATTGGCCCATGGAGGAATTTTCCCGAGTGTCCTTTCCCTACACACGTCTCCTTTATCTAAGCATTAGTATGTTCCTTGCACTTGGAACTAGTATGCTTGCGACACTCGTTTCTCCTTTGTAACGTAGCATTCTTTTATTATTTTTCAATATTTCCAAAATTATTGAAAAGAAAAAAAATATCAAATATTCCCCAAAAAGAGGACGGGAAAAGTATTTTCTTTTTATGGAAGCACAATGAGTCGCCCTTGAACAAAGTACATCCTTCCATTTGTTCATCAATATCTTGGATTTAATATGACCTTAGGAAGTTGTTCTCTCTACATAGAGTTGTGTCCTCCTCCATTTGGTTATTATTTCAAACACATGGAGAGTTTGTGTTACCTCTTGCATCGTAAAATTATGTCAATGCCATGTTGCCTGAATATAATCATTTGTCATGCTATTGTCCAAGCGAATTTTTACCCAACTTGAGTCGGCCTCTCTACAGTTTGTCTCTTTCCCTCATGCTCGACCATCCCAAAAGTCCAATCAAGTCTTTGTTTGAAATCACTAAAGTTCTCTTCCTGATCACCAAGATCCTCTTGTTTGTTCCCCGACGAGCCATTGAAGACCTCTGGGTAATGAATTTGTACACTCACATTACACTCCTACTTGAGTTTTGAATATCTTGAAGTTGTTGCTCGAGCTCTGAAGACCTCATCTCCAACCATCAGGCGTCATTGGCTTATTGAAGATGGATACTATACAAGTATATCTTTGATTTTGAGATGTAGATTCGTTGTGTATTGCTCGCGGCTACAATTTGTATAGTTATATGACATGGATCTGCAGTTTATTTGATTGGCATCCATGATTTATTTCATCTCGAGCATTGTTATGCCCGCCTCGATGAGACAATTATTATTTTTGCAGATGGAAACTCCCGAACTCTGGTCTTGGTCTCACTCGCTTCGTACGTTGGTGAAGATTTGTAATGTATGTCAGCCATTAGATGCTCTTATGACCTCACACACTAGGGGGCATCTATTAGAACCCTAAATTGCACCATACATGCATACCTGGCATCATACCATATTACTTTCTATTGTTGTCAAGCCATCACTGAGAAACTCTTCTTAAAAACCACATTTTTGAATATGTATATTCATTGCACCATTATTGCCCACATACACACACTTTCCACATCACTACAACTCGTGTAGTATGCTACCTGCACTATTACAACCCGTGTATACTCACAAAATTTGTAAAAAATAAAAAGTTACAAGGAATTCGTTGAGATTACGGGTTATTGGGTAGTGTCCCAACTGTCCCACTGCCTATAGCCCGTCACCCAACCGAATAACCATCCTTTTTTCATATAAAAGTAGGTGTTGGGGTCTCATTTCAAAGATAAGCATAAGAACATTGAAACTTTGCCCATTTCACTTTCCCCCCCTTGCCCCAAGAATTTGCAGCCACATTGTGAGTTTTGAGCCATAATTCCCTATTCTTGCCTTTTTCCTCATTCATAAGCTTATGCCATTTCCCTAGAGAGAATTGTGAGAGGAGAAAGATAAGTGGAAGCACAGTTGGATCTTGGTGGAGAGGATCACGTACTAGGTTCGAGGAGCAGTCATCGATCTCATTGTAAGTAACTTTGTGAGATCAATAAAAAGGAATACTTTTTCTGTCCCAGATATGATGTGTTCAATCTTTATGTTTGATTTATATTTGATTATGTCATCTAACCCACTAATTCATATATAAGATGCATGTTCGTAGTTCTTTGTTTATATTTTGATGAATACAGGTCAGCCTTGGGAGGAGATTTGTAGTCAAGGAGCAACCGAACGCAAAAGGATCGACACTAGACGTGGAGTTTAAGGTAGAGTTAACAGATCTTTGTACCTTGTGTTTTATGCCATAATGTAGGGTGTATTTGGGGTAGTTGTAAAATGGTAGGAGACTTTAAACGATTAGATCTTCCTACATGTTGAACCCTAGTGTAGTCCATAGGGGGGTTTTCCTGTTATAGCACCCATGTGGCCACGGCTTGAAACTGCAGGCTTAATCCTTCCTTAGCACTTTTCTCCGTGTTCATCCACACAAGGCTTGCACCAACAACATAATTGAGGGCTTGGTTACCTCCTGGGCCCTTTCTACCTTAACACAAGACCAACGTTGGGACCAAGTCCTCTGAACTTCAGCCTTAGGCTATTCTGTGTTGTTAACTTCCAATTTCCCCTGTAGTTGCACTTTGTCGAAGTCTTCACTAACTTCACCAGCAAACATTGGAAGGTCAAGACTTGATCTCCCATTGAATGGAATTCCCCGCCCCCAGCTGGAGGATTAAATGGAAATCAATGATTTTGACTTAATCAAACGTTGAGATGGATATATCTCTGTCAATTCAGAAATTCGGTGCTTTGGGGCTTCGAGACATTCAGTTCTCGTGTCTCTCAATTCCCCCGAAGTGACAATCCTCTAAAGTACTTACCCTGCTCCTCCTTATTCTTGATCCAACAGTCGACAAAGGTCCCAAATGGATCCTAGATCGACAATATGCATGCCTTCGCAACTTCAAGATTCGACACTTTTCACTGATAGGAACTTGAAAACACCCGAAGTCATATACTCCTAGAGGCACCATGACACACTGATGTCACCTAGGGTGATGTGGACCTGCGGATCATGTGCCACGTGTTACTAAAAAATTGATAGATCAGTGTCCAAAAGGTGCTCAATATGGGTGACATGTGTCCCCACATGACACCCTACCATGTGGCACAAGCCACATCATCAATCAAATGCGGGACTGTGAAGCTTCGGGATTCGAAAGTTTCCCAAATCCAACACACACTACCTCTCGGATAGCCGAACATCGAACTAAAATCGATGACTCACACTCCTCCCACAACCAACAACTATGATTAACTCTAGGCTTTGGGATTCGGGGCTTCTTGCTCCAAATGATCCCCACACTCCCGAATTACTGAACGCAGAAGTGGTGAGGTTCTGAAGCTCTTAAAATTTTCTATCCTTCCACCCTTTCTAGATCCTATGGTTGACATACTTTTGAATTCCTTCCCTTGATCTAATGGTCGACAGGAATTCAGGACTTTGGCACTCCGGGACTCCAGGTTATAGAATTTCATCATATTTTAAAACTCCCATAGTGAAAACTACTGAAGTCGTAAATTACGACTGACCACAATCAATGGAGGAGATCCCTTCATGCCTCCCATCAGATAATATGGTTGATGGGGCTTCATGACTCCAACCTTCGACAATTCAGGATGGGATGATCAATCAGCCAGATCTGA
>ML825562.1:137996-150316 GCA_009831015.1 Picea engelmannii | reverse complement strand
TTCGGCGTTTCGGGGTTTTCAACACCAAAGGAACTTTGCATTTTGGACTCGCGATCCGCGAAATCCCGAGGAGGACGTGGCAAGGTGGGTCCCCAAAACTTAGTGGGAGACAGGTGGCACGTACTCGGGGTTTCGGTACTCGGATTTTGTGTTGCTTGAGGTATGCGAAAATACAACCGTCGATTTCCCGATAGGGAAATCCCCGACGCAAGAAAAGGTTGACCCGTTGACTACCGGGGTTCGGGACTTGGAAGGTCGTGTGCAGGGTGCAACAGGGCTCGCGAACTCCCGATCGGCGAAACCCCAAATCCCGACGAATGAAGTTCCGAAGTCCGACGGTGGTTGATGTGTCCGGGGTGTTACATTTTTAACATTTATTAAACTTTCTACTTTAAAAAAAAAGGTTTGCACTTGGACTGATTTTATTTCTTTTTCATATGATAGATCAATATGTCTAAAAAAAATTCTATGTATTCTTTTATTAAGTTTTATGTATCAATCATTTTACAATTTTTAAAAAATCAAAATCTTTTTTAAATATGTGTCTAGTAAAATTTGTGATCAGAATCATCTATGTAGTTTACCATTGATATATATTGCCTACTTATTATGTAATGTTATTCGAAGAAAAAATGTAGGTCTAGTTGTAATTGAACTATTTTCAGTTTCATTTTTATTTATTGGATATGCATTAAAATGATATGTTTTTTGGTTATTAATTTACCTGAAATTTTGTAGCTGTAAATGAACCGTTTTCAATTTTATTTTAGTGTATTGGATAGGTATTAAAATGACATGTTTTGTTGTTAATTTACTTGAAATCCAGTAATTGTTTAAATGAACAATTTTCAGTTCCATTTTAGTTTATTGGATATGTATTAAAATGAAATGTTTTGTCCTTATTAATTGACTTGAAGTTTACTATGCATAAGATCTTTATGCTAATACAATTTCACCTTTTTGTCACATTAGTTGTAATAGGATGTTTTAGCAAAAATCCATAATAATTTGCAAAGTAGTTTCCCTCTTTATAAAACATGCATTACAAATACTTGAGGTCACCCCTACAATGATAAGAAATAGTTATAGGATATTGATCCAAGTTATAACCATAAAATGAAAGCATTGAAACTGCCCATAGAAAACAGTTGAGCTATGTGTTCACATTATTCTCTATGCTTGGAGTGATTTTCTATGCATGGAGTGGTTATGTCAATTTAAATACCTTATTCTCTATGCATGTAGTGGTTATGTCAATTCAACTAGATCTCGAAAATTTTGAGGTATGATTATTGCTACTTTATAAATAACAGTCATAATCATATGGATGGCATTATCAGACAACAAAATACACTACATTAGCTATAAAGATATTTATTCCAACCATCCATCCAAAACAACATTTAGGAATGCATTCAATGCTTCTCTCTACATATCCATTCAAAATCATCTAATACAAAATTAGGTCCCTCTCAATATATTTCCATTCCACCATGACTTGGGTAAGAAATCTCAATGGATTTCATCACAAGTTTGCAAATGACTTTTAGCAAACATAATTGCACATTTTTTATAGTATGTGTATTTTCTAAAATGGTGCTTTCAACCAAGAGTTTTTTAAAGTAGGTTTGTTCAATTGTCTAGGCTCCTAAAATTATCTTTGGTATTTACAATTTTGGAAATCTTTATGATATCTCTTATGTTCTTAATTTCATTAATTTACAAGCTTTTGTCCATAAATGGATGCACAATATAATATGGCACATAGGGTGCATCTCTCTATGACACACATGGAACTCCTCTTTAGGGTAGAGGAATAAGATGGTAGAAGAAAATCAATTCACATCAAGATTTGAGATCTATGTAATTTTTTTAGTTATTAAATGGTTTGTTAAGATTTACGATTTCAAATCTTGGCTACAAGAAAAGGTTGACATAGCCAAGATAAGGTTCACTATGTCTGAACTTTTGTAAAGATGTATAGAAAGGAATTTGTTGGAGAATAAACACATTGAACTATTATGAAACAGATCCTTTTGAGTTATCAATTGAAAACATTTTGTAATTTTCATATTGAGAGTTTTTTCCAAAGTCTTGTTGTCACATTAATTTATCTTTTTTTTTCTCACACGCCCACCTATAGTTTGTTTCAACATCCCATTCTCTTGATGTCTACTCCACCATAGCCACTTTTGGTTTTCACAGACTTACTTCAAATATCTATTAGCATAGACTTAGTTTCATTATAGACATGTCATACCCCCAAGGAATTGTTATTCTCAAATCTGATTCATTTCTCTCCCACACCTAACAAATATGCCTAGGTTAGTCCAATTGTCTAGGCTCTTAAAATTATCTTTGATATTTCTAATTTCTTTTACAATTTTGTAAAGCTTTATGATAGCTCTTGTGTTCTAAATTTCATTACTTTACAACCTTTTTTCCATAACGGATAGACAATATACTATGGAACATAGGGTGGGCCTCTCTATGGCACACACATAACTCTTCTTTAAAATAGATTAATAAAATGGTTGAAGAAAAAAAATTCACACCAAGATTTGAGCTATGTGTATTTTTTTTAGTTATTAACTCTGTTTTAAAAATTGACCATGTCAATATTGGCTACAAGATAAGATTGACATAGCCAAGATAAGGTTGACTCTGCCAAATATGAACTTTTGTAAATATGTATAAAAATGAATTTGTTGGAGAATAAATACATGGAACTATTATGAAGTATATCCTTTTGAGTTATGAATTGATTTTTTTTTTCATTTTAGTATCTCACAATTTTTTTCTCATCATATAGTTTTAGATCCTTTTTCAAATCCGAGTTGTCACATGAATTTAGTTTTGTTGTATTACACACCCACCTAGAGTTTGTTTGTCTCTTGATGCCTACTCCTCTACTATAGCCACTTTTGGATTTTAAACACTTTACTAAGAAATCTCTATTACCATACACCTAGTTTCATTTTAGGCATGCTCTCCACCCTAGGCATTGTTATTTTCAAGTCTGATTCATTTCTCTCCCACACCCAACGTAGATGCCTTAGCATTTTCTCATTTTTTTTTTCATTTTTTGACCTACACTCGAACAAAAGATACAGAGCTTCTCTCCTTGGGTTTATTAGAGGAATTTTCTTATGTTCCATGCACCTTTGTTCTTAGATATAGTTCATTTTTCTATGATGCCTCACCCATATCCATTTGTATTCAATCATTGAGTTTCTTTTAGGTTCTTTAATCCACCTTGTTAACATTTCCAATAGCATTATATCCATTTGGGTTCCCTACCTTGTTCTCACCTTCTCTCTAGTACCATTTTCAAGTAGTAATGGTACCTTTCACAACACCTCTCTTCCTTATAACCATATCACTAAATAAATTAGTCATTTGTAGATTCCCTATACAATTTGAGCAGAACATATTTTTCTTCTTGTTTCAACACCTTATCATATTTTCTACTTTAATTCCTCAACATACCATGGTGGCCTTCAACCGAACAACCGTTTTCTCCCCACAAGATCTTCTCGTCAATCTTATTTCTTCCCTTCTCTCAATATCCTACCATCCCAAAAATTCATCCTTATCTCTCTTCAATATGATTCAAGCTAACATCCATGCCACCCTACTTAATGCAAGCGTTAGTATGGGGCAAGATGCTCATTATAACATGTTTAGCATCATATCTAGCCTCCTTCATGGGCTCCTAGAAAACACACCCGTGACCCTTGTTTACCTACTACGGCAATGGAGGATCATATCTCCTACGTTTGGATGGATACATAAGGATCCTTTTAGTGTTTAACACATCTATGATGATATTACGCAAGCAATTTTTTTGGGAACAAAAAAAATAATACGATGCGGATTTAACACCATTGCATGGCTTTTCTTTTTATTTTATTGATCATAGCCTATTGTTAATGTTTTTCACCCATTATCTCTCATGACGAATCCTATATCTCACACGATTGATGTGAAGGTTATTATAATTTTTTCCATCTTGTTTCTCATAGCATGTAGTACTCTCTTATGTATCTCATCATGTATGTAGAAATGTAGGGAACCCGTATCGTTCATGCTGGTCTACTAACAACTTATTTATGCACATTTCCTCTATAGGAACTATATTATAGGGTGCCTCCACCTTAGCATTTTTCTTGTTACGTGTATACTCAGTCACGATAGTGGGTAAATGGACTTTCATCACTACAGATTGATAGCACACTCCTTGTCTTACAGTCCATAAAAGTCTGATCACTAAAATTTGCACAAAAATCGCACTAGCCTCGGGATCATTCCATCAAAATGATTATGGATCATATTACCAATAATTCCTTACATTTTTTATTTGCATGATATAGCTCTATTGGACCTTTGCGCATCTACAAATGGGTACAACGAGTCCATTTTTTGTACACGTGGTTCATAGCATTCCATAACTTCAGTTACTTCGAATAGCTGAATGGCTGAATAAATGAATTGCTGCAAATATCAATGGTCCTCGTTGATTTTAGATCAACGGTCCACAATTACTTCAGGAATTTGTGCCTTTGGGCATTCAGGGCTCTGAGCAATATTCCTTTCTTACCTCACAATCCTCCGAACTCGCGAACCTTCGAACATGGGGAAGAGATCGACGGTCTCAATTACCCGTCGAGATCTACGTCTCAGAATTACATCGAGACTCCAGGCTTCAAAGATCTTTAACAACTTGAAATCACAACACTCACAAAGTGTCGAGGCTGTGAAATATCCGTAGAGGTGTAGATCCAACGATTGTTAGGCTTCTGCAAATGAACGAGCAAGATCCTCTTCGAAACTGTGGCCTTTGGGAATTTCCATCTACTAATATGCGCAATCCTCTTGAGTGTCGAATCTCTAAAGTGCAATATCAACCTCCATGTGTCCTCCTAATTGGATGACTGAGATTTACTTTAGCCTTCGGGGCTTCGGAAATTCTTCCAACAATGCACCATGTTTTCTCCGAGCCTCGAACTAGCGAAGTGGAGAATCCTCCGTCCATTCAAAGTTTAGATTCTCATGTGACTGGGGGCTAAAAGCCAAGTGCTCTGAGTTGTCGTGCTTCGGGCTTTTTCAATGCATAGTCCTTACAATCCTCTGGAGTGTCGTATCACCGAAGTGAGAGATCTGCCTCCATGTGTCATCTTTTTGTGGATGGTGGATATTTACTTCGAGTGTTTGGACTTTGGGAGTTTTCTTCTGTTTGCTCGCACAATCCTCCAAAGTGAGAGATCTGGCACTGCATGTCCTCGTTCATGGATGGTCTAGATGAACTTCAAGTTTCCATCCTTCGGGAGTTCTCACTTCACACCTTTGTCTTTATTCTGAAGTGGTTATCTTCCAGAGTGTAGGATCTCCTGCAACGTGTCCACTTTGATCAACGATATAGATCTACTCCGACTCTTCATAGTTTCGGGCCTTCGGGAGTCCTTTACTCATCTTCTTCTTGCTTCCTCCCGGAGTACAATATCGCTCGACACGTGTCCCTTGCTTGAATATCAACGACCATGAGTGATTTTTGAGACTCAAGTTGCTCATTCTTTAATTTCCTTCCCCATCTCTCGCAAAGCAAAGATGTTCGTCCATAGTGGGATCCATATCCACCGTTGATTTTTTTATCTAGAAAGATCAACGATCCTGAGAAATTGCGGGCTCACAACTTACAAAAACTTTAATTTCCTGATCCCTGCAATGTGAAGATGCTCGTTTTTAGCGGGATCGATATGCACCATTGATCTATTGATCTAACAAGATCAACAATCTTGAGCGATTGCAGGCTCACAAATTGCACAAACTTTAATTTCCTTCTCAATCCCGACAATGCCTCCCCACCATTGATCTCTCTCCAATGAGATCTGATGGTTGTGACTTAATCTTTGCTTGATCTGAGGGCATATCTTTCTCTCGCTCAAATCTTACGGCTGAAAAAAAAAATCGGCTTATCTATGGGCTGTCATTTCTGAGCTTAATTAAAGGCTCATATTTGTTCCCACGTGAGATCTTATGACTTCTTTAGCTTGTCCTTTGTTGCTTCTGCAAACTTCTTCTGGAAGAAAGAATTTCACTAATCTTTCACGAATTCTTTAAATGCTCATGAATATTGAATTGTTCTGTCCTTCTGTACCTCTTCTTCCTCATGCTTGTTGTCTCCAATGATATTTTGAGTGTACTATGGACTTTTCTCCAAGTCTGTGAAGAATCTTGTGTCCCGTGCTCTCATCTACGAGACAATGTAATTCCATCGCTCTTCTTCCTAGGATCGGGCTTCTTTTCAGGCACTATGAAGAGGCTTACGTCCTAATCTCTGATACCATGACAAAATGAGAAGCAAAGGAGATAATACAGAGAAGACGAAATTGGAAACAAGAATGAGCACAACGCATTTCATTAAGGGGAAAGAACTGAGCTAAATAAGCTCTAGCAAATCAAGAAGATCGATAAACAAAACAAGAAATCCTAACGAACTCATACAACAGGCTAGAACAAATGGCAGTGTACAATCACATAATGTTCAGGTTACAGTTATAACTAACACATATTACCCATCATAGTCTTGTTCTGCATGCTACACAACAATTCTGTTTGACGAACATTCTTAACTTTTCTAGTGATGCACATTCAACCAACAATCATCTACCCTTTGATAAGGCTCAATTACATTACATGTTCTATGGTACTAGCTCCATATTGTGTCGTTTCATTCTTAAACCTAAAGGAAAGTGATAATGTTTTCAATCTAAACTAGGAGGAACTAATATCGAACACAGGGTTCTCTTCTAGGAGTAAATTAATAATATATTAGAAGAAAATAAATCCACATTAATATTTAATCTCCATGTTATTCTTATTTTAGATATTAGTTAGTTTGTCGATTGACTATGTCAAATTTTAGATGATAATTAAGATGTTAAGAATTTTTGTAATATTCTATATAAAAGAATTTTCTAGAGAGTACAGTCATGTAAACATTTTCATGTTTCTCCTTTTGACATGTAAATTGGAAATCTTTCTTGTTTTTATTATCTTAGGTTTTTGTGCCTTGTCACAACTGGAGTTCATAACCACACATTGGTGAAAGTGATCCACATTTAGTACACCAACAACATGTAGCAATATTCATATCTACATGTTGTATACCATATTTATATTAGAGACATCCACGTATGAATGGCTCTATCATGATTCATATTTATATGGTGTATAACATATTTATACTAGAGCTATACAGACATCAATGGGTGTATCACCATTCAATTCTTTCCATGGAGATAAACCATGCACACTTTATGAAATACTCATAAAGCACAAGCCACATACAAAACCAATCAACAAGACAGGAACACAAATGTTGAAGTTGATTTGAAGAAAATATAAGATGTAACCATAGAAAAGCTACTAATTTAGAATGTATCATATCAAATATAGTAGTTTTCTTAATGAGTGTACCTTCAGAAGAGTCGTCCCCTTTTTCTACTTAAGGGACAAAATTTTTGGAGGCTCTATTGCTGACCTCTTCTTCCTCATTGTTATATTTCAGGCTCTTCTTTGTTACTATGCTATGCAACAGACTCCATTTATTCCCTGTTGTTATTGTTGTGCCTTTTTTAGTTTCTCATTGTCTACTTTGAAAATCTCCAGTTCCACAATAAGTTTTCTCATAGTTTCTAGAACCTGGGTGGCAGGACTTCCTTCACTATTCGTTCCAAAATCTCTAGTAGATCATTTCTTGGGATTATCTTCAAGTCTGATCTCCTCTTCATTCTGTGTTGCCATGATCACAACAGAGATAAAGTGTGACATCCCCAAATAAATAAATTATTTTTGAATTAGAAATTTCTTAGGAAAAATTATTCCATTTTCGTAAATTCGAATTTGGAATTTTTTTTCCATTTATGGAAATTCCAAATTTTGAATTTGGTTAATTGTAATTAATGATTATGATTGTTGGGAAGAAATTTGATTTGACTCAACTAACTATTTGATTATGTGTAACAACCCTCCTATGTTAAGGACAACTACTCTGACATCAGGTGCAATTTTTTTTTTTGTTTTAACCGTGTGTGCGCGCATGTAGAAGAACAACCCTCTCGGTCCTACATGACCACTCGAACCAACAGGACGCAAGTAAGACAACAAAATCAAGACGACAAGACAGGTCATAGTGACAACAAGGAAATAAGGCCCCTAGACGCAAGGCTAGCAACTAGCAGCAGTAAGCAGAATAGACACCAGGGGTTGGTAGTACTGTCACGGAATGGAAGAATCCAACAGTAGAGTCGCAGTAGTGGAATTGTGCCTTTAAACAGCCCGAGACTACTGATACGGCTCAGCGTGTGTCGCAAGAGTGGAACTGTGCCTTTAAACAGCCCGGGACTCTTGATACGGCACTGGATTCTTGACGCAGGCAAGCATACATGCATAAATGCTAGGGCTACTGAAGGTAACTAAATCCCGCACGACATAAGCAGTCCAACCTACAATTATTACAACTTAGCGCATCAATAGACAACAGAGAACCCTCGTCTAATAAGGAAAACGCAAGACAAGGACTCCGACCACGACAACCGTTATTATGACCAGGCACTAAGTTTGACTTCAAGGGGCAAGGGTTACCGACCCCAACAAGAGAGTCATACATCCATGGGCAGCAATAGTTAAATAAGCGTCCAATCACTAAGACGACGGTGCATTTATCTAAGACTCAAGACAATAGTTATAGACCCAAGGCTCCGTTTAATTCTAAGATCGACAAGATACCATTTACCTATCCATCGTCAAGACCATCTTAGACTCTCATTTTAAAAGCGATAAGGTACTCCAATTATCCCTTTATCAACAAGTTATTTAATGGAAATTCTCCAAGCCTAACACGACCACATTAATGCACCATCGGTGTCAATTTCCTATCATTACGATGACCTTGCAAACTTGGAATAACATCAACACTAAAATTGAGGAGCATACCCTAAATTAAACTTCCAACTTAAATTATCAACATCATGACATGTATCAGTTATAGCGTAAAACAAACGGAACTACCTAATCTAGTGTAACATAACCATTAAATATTCATCACATTCTCATCTCCTTAACCAAAAGAATTAACCTACACATTTCTTAAACCTAGCATCACCTCAATCATCCCTGATCAATTAACACCATTTAATGCTCATTACATTTCCATCCTTTTAAACCACATACATGGAATGTCAGTATTCACTTAGCTCTAATGTAACCGTTTCATGGCCTAACATCTTTATAAAACAACAAATATTTCATGCAATAATTATCTGTGGCATTCTATCTAATTTACATCATTCCTTCATTAAAAGTTATCTTATCATTGCCCTAGATAGCAATACATTCCATGCTTAATTTCATATCTATTAATGAATAACGATGGAATCACATATCCATAAACTAAAAACCGATTAAATAACAATTGAGTGACAATTACCCATTGTTCATTACAGCTTAAGCAATAGTAGTATTATCGTCCTGTTACCCGAAGTCTACATTTAACTGTTAACCTAACCCTGCCCCCAACTAGCAATATATTTCAAGCTTAATCAACTAGCAATTTATAACTATCAATGAACTTGTATAATCAATAAATAGTAGCCGATTAATTACCCAGGGAATAACGATTATTATGGTTCAACAGCAAGGCATCTAGTAACTAAAATAAACTGGCATAATCAATAAATAGTAGCCGATTAATTACCAAGGGAATAATGATTATTATGGTTCAACAGCAAGGCAATTAGTAGCTAAAAATAAACTGGCATAATCAATAAATATTGGCCGATTAATTACCAAGGGAATAACGATTATTATGGTTCAACAGCAAGGCAATTAGTAGCTAAAAATAAACTGGCATAATCAATAAATAGTGGCCGATTAATTACCAAGGGAATATCGATTAATATGGTTCAACAGCAAGGCAATTAGTAACTAATAATGAACTTGCATAGCCATTTAGCAGTGGCCGAATATTTAACTGTTGACTGACAAATATTTAGGGTTTATTACGGTTAAGCCACAATAGTAAAATGTTTATGTTGCCTGAAGTATTCATTAAAGTTTACCCTAAATCCATGATAAAAGATTATTATTGAATAAAATAAACAGCAGGTGCGGTCGAGCACGCCTTGTCTCAGACGGTGCAACATATGCGCTATTATCTCAGGTTCACTATTGCATCGTAGCTGGCGCCAATCGACGATAGCTGGGACCCGCTATCTAAGGGAAAAAAAAAACGAGAATGTTAAGGCAGGCCGCAAGCAGCTGTTGGCACGCCTCCAGTTGGCGATGGCTAAGAAAATTGAGGGATGGGAAGAACTAAATTATTAACAACTGATCGAGCCGGCTGTAACCGTCATCTCGCCCTATCAAAATGATAAAAATAACTACAGAAGGTAACCTGAAAATTCACAACTTCGGGAAGATAACAAATACGTTCTACTCTGTTGGGAGGTCTGTCGTTTTTCAAACTTTACTAAACAAGAGATGCCCAGGCGTACTCCTTAAATTCTATATTGAACGCACGGCCAGCACAGCCACCCAAGGCACGCATAACACACCGTCACGCCACCCACGAATGGCCATGAATGCGGCCCTATCTCCAACGGTGCGCAGCTATCAGAACGCTGCCAGCAATTAAATTCAGGGAAGGCAGAGGTCTGTGGTTGAGAGTGGATGTCCAAAATTTTCGCTGAGCGTGCCCAGGCGCGAGGACCAGGGCATGACTGCACTATCTCTGTACGTTCACAGGCACGCGACCAGCTTAACGCTGTGCCAGACTCTAAGGTGGTATCCGCAGGGAAAATGCAACATTTAATTTCGAAGCAACCAGTCCAGAATGTTTGAGGGAGTAGCTCTAACTTAAAACATGCGTATCTCCAGCCAGCCGTAAATCACCCACGCCTTTCATAGAGTTAATCAGAGATTTAGCGAGAGACAAGTCAAACCAACGCAAAAACTGAGGGGTTCTTCAGCCGGCAAGAGACCACGATGAATTTCTCATTTTGCACTTAAACTAGGTTAAGGTCGTGGTTTGGTTAAGTCCGCCTGACCTAGGTTCTTGTTTGCATCGAGTACAGGATTTAAAACCAACTGCAATGGAGGACCCAACTCTGGCCGAGCCATTCTGTTACTATCGCCAAGGCATTCGCACAGGCGAAGGAAGCGACTAAATTTTTGGTTAAAGGTGGTCACAATCCGGTAACATCTTTGCTGACAACCTTCAATCGAAGGGCCAGGATGAATTAGTATAAGCCACAACGGTGCACGCTAGCCCTAATCAGTTCCAGGAGTGATATGACGAAGGGCTTAGACGCCAGAATGAGCCCAAACACTGGTATAAACTAAGGCAGGCGGTGCTAGAGTTAACAGTGAGCATATCACGAAGATCGCCACTTCCACGCACCACTCCAAGAGAAACAAGAACAAGAATCACTTGCCCTCAATACATTCGACCCGATGATAACACTCGTCAGGTATCAACAGAAGTAAAAGAGGGGAAGCGTTTATTACAGAAGTTTTTTGTTTTTTTTTTTATATTTTAAATAACAGACTGTATTTAATAAACGAAAAGCCCACAGAACGTAATAATACGCCCACAACAATAAGACGACCACTGTCAATCATGCTCCCATAGTAATAATGCTCCCACAGTCAAGCAAGCGACCAGAAGCAGTAACTATACCCCAACCAAACTTTCCAGAAACCACAACTAAGCTATATAAAACAGGAAGCGAAATAACCTTAAGCCCCATACCAAATTTTAACAGTAACCCAAAACTGAACTAATTATAAAAACGAATTCTTCAGAGTTTAAGGACAAGGAAGTGACAATTTACAGCCATACCCTCATAATTTCAACCGTAATTCACCTTGAATTCTACCCTACTCAGTTCGGGAACATACCTTTGCCTTACTTGCTTGCCGCGACAATTCCTTGCTCCTTCCGCTCCTGCTCCTGCTTGCCGACCTCGACGAGCTCACTGGTACCTCCCAGCCAAACGCTAGGGGTACTCTTCTTCCCCCTCAGCCCCTGAGCCACAAAGGGGCCACACACAACCAGAGAGCAACTAGCTCCTCAGCTCGCCTCAAAGGCTGAGCTACCACTCACGTATGTTGAGGATTCCCAACTCCTACCAGTAAATCAGTCAGTCTCTCCTCCCCCCATAACAATCCAAACTCAGCCCCCCAAAAAAAGCCCCTTCTTTACCCTTCTCCCCTCCCTTTATCCCCTCAAACCCTAATTCCCTTTTCACTTAGGTTTT
>ML825562.1:105611-126191 GCA_009831015.1 Picea engelmannii | reverse complement strand
GTTTTGTTGAGGACATAAGTATAGTCTATGATAAGAGTAGATATAAATACTTATATATTTGTAATAGTCTAGTGTTTTGGAGTTTAAAGGTATCCACCTCCCTTAAGGATTAAGTTGAGATAAAGTCTTTTAATTTTCATTGATAAAGAATTTTGGTAAGTATTAATGGTGGAAAGAAGAAGTGTAACATCCCGCTCTGGCGTGCTTACCAAACTTATTCTTTGAGGACACTTCCTCTCAAGTGATCTGGATTTTCATGATGATAAAACTTTTTCTTTCATCATGATGCGTTAAGTTATATGACATGATGTTTTTACTACTTTGGTGTAGACAGGTGTTTCTGACTCAGTTTCATTGAGTGTACAGGGTTTCGGACCTTGAGGATGCAGAGGCATCGGTGGAACTCCCTTGGACTCCGGATTGAGTCAGGGAGTGGGCTATTTGGGTTGTTTCATTTACCGTGATATTGCTTTGTTTTGATGATACACTATTGATTTTATGATATGTTATTGACATGATCTGACATGATGGTTGATGATGCAGGCTCACGATAGCTTTCCGACCAATACTCACATATGGAGTAAAGGGGCCACCCACGAGTTCTAGAGAGATTGAGGGAGAGGTGTGGACAACAGCCCTGCCACACCCTACTAGCACTCCCGCCGTGGCTCGAACTATAGGCTAACGATTACCTAGTTCGAGAGGATCCACGATGTCGTGAGGGCAGACTGCGAAAGTCGCTCACGATGATTCTAAGGGGTGTGCAATAAGGCGGGGGCCTTATTCCTTAGAGCCCTTAGTCTCCCACAAGTTCACCTGGTGGAGTGTTGAATCTAGGGGTTATAGAGTCTACCAATCCGTCAAGCCAGCGAGTGGCACCCTTGGAGCATGTGGTGCATCCTGAAGGGCACGTCGCGCAAAGAAATACAAGTCAACGAGTGGCACCCTTGGAGCACATGGTGCATCCTGAAGGGCACGTCGCGCAACAGAAGCAAAAGAGGCGAGTGGCACCTTTGGAGCACGTAGTGCATCCTGAAGGGCACGTCACATTGAGGATGATGATGAGACAGCCTAGATGACCTTGAGACCTTAACGCCTGATAAATTCTTACAATGACTCCCCTAATTAAATTGTCTCCCTGTTCAAATCAAAACCCAAATTAAAACATCTCTAAGATAAATTTTGACAATCCCTAAGAAAAGATCCTACAAAAATTAAACATAGGGCGTAAATTAAAACCCTCCTAGGTGTTAATTAAAGTCTTCTTAAAAGTAAAGGGGGTAAAGAAATGAGGGGGGTAAATAAATTGAAACCAAGGATTTTTAAATTTTAAAGAAGAATAAATTTATCTAAGAGAGGGGGGTATAAAAATTTAGGATTTTAAAAACATTTTGAAAACACAAATAAGCGCAATTATCATTTTGGGTTTAACAAAAAAAAAAGTAAATGAAAATAAAAAAATAAAGGAGAGGAATAAAAATTAGAAATGAGGAAACTTGTAATAAAGGAAATTTAATAATGGAAAGTAGGAGACATAGGGTAAAAAGTGAAAAGGAATCAGCATTTAAGGAGTTACTAAAAATCAGCAGTTTCATTTTAAGAAAGTGATTAAAAGCATGAGAGGGGATCTAGGAACCCTAGGATTAATTTAAAGAGGGATTTTTGGGGGAGTGAGGGAATTGAGTCTTTTAATTATTAAAAAGACATTAATTTTGGAGAACCGTAGGGATGAGCGACACTTGGACGGCAGAGAATGTTCTGAGGTTTGTCATTAAAAATTAATTAAATAATAAATTTAGGAAAGTAGGTGGGTCTGAAATTTCTATAAGAGGAAGGGAAATTGGAGGAAGAAGGAAAAACAGTTAGCGTAACATTACACTGCCGAATTGTGGCTTGACGGATTGCTTGTGAGGAGTTGGGTTTATCTCAGTTGTGTTGGAGTGGTAGCTCAGCCATGGAGGCGAGCTGAGATGCTAGTCTATCTCTGGTTCTTGTGTGGACCCTTTGTGGCTCAGGGGGCTCAGGGGGAAGAAGAGTACCCCTGGCGTTTGGCTGGGAGGTACCGGTGATCTTTCTGCAGTCGGCGAGCGGGAGCGGCAAGGAGAGAGGACGCGGCATGGAGCGCGGGACATCGTCCGAGACAAGCGAAAGGCAATGGTATGATTTTAATTGGTGAAGTAAAATGCATATTTATATTCGGAAATTTTAAAGTTATTGAGGCTGTATAGTTTCCTTTCATTCATCGTTCCGACTGTATGAAATCTTTCTACCGAAACTCTGGACTGTGCGAATTTAAATGATGGTGCGGATTGTGTAATGTTTAATATTTCTGTTATATCATTTTATCCAACGTTTGGGTCTGTGTAAATGATGGCTGTTATAATTTTAGGACTGTGTATTGAGTTACTGAAAAAATCTGTTGGCATTTTGTTCTGCAAATGTTATTATGTGTTTGATGGTGGGCATTTTCCTTTTTACCTTGCTGGGGGCCATGTGTTTTATCTTCTGGCAATTATTTATGGGGCTTTTTTATTTACATACAGCGACACTATTTTATTGGGCGTTTGGTTATGTACAGTGTGCATTATTTATATGGGGCGTTTTGCAACTGTGTGCATTATTTATACAATGTGTGCATTATTTATATAGTGCATTTTTGTATCATTTTTGTATGCATTTGTATCCGTGCCCTTATGTATGCGTCTTAGGTGTATAGTGCGTTTGTATACAGTGTGATGGGGCATTTGTATACAATGCATTTTGGTATATAGTGTGATTTGTAGACAATGCGTTCGGGTATCATAATTGGATGCGCATTCCTTCTTGTATCCGTGTGTTTGTATGTGTTTTGTATCCATGCATCTTATTGATATCCCTGGGCACTTGATCTACGTGTAAATGCCTTAAAGACCTACGTTTTTCCTTCAGAACAGGCATCATTACTTTGCGTTTGGGATCTGCGTTTTTCCTTCAGAGCTGGCATTACTACCTTGCATTTTTTGGGTTATTATTGCTGCACCCTTGTGTCTGTATTTCACTGAGTCTGTTGATGGTATCTACTGCGGGGTGTAATGTCGTAAAGGCGCTAGTTCATTGCATGCGTGGGCGTTGATTGTTCTTCATTTTGCTGGCATTATTTGAGCGTGTTAAATCCCCTTTATGCGCCCTCCAGTTATAGGTTAATTCCCCTGACTGTTTTAATGGAATTCTGGACTGAGTCGAGTGTGAGAGGGGCGTTCTGTCCGGTGGTGTGGTATGATCACTGTCCATGCGCGATTTTGTATAATTTCACTTTTTTTTGCGACCCTGTATGTATTACCTTGTGCTTGCCTGAAAATAATTGACTTTTATATTTAAGTTTATTAACCTACAAGACTCTTTTAACCCAAGCAGTGTAATACACTTTGGCATGTTTTATTCTCAAATTTTTATTTTATTGTCATCGATATCCTGTAGCAGTCCCGAGTTCTACCCTTGCTTTGGCTCGTAATTTCTCTATACCGGTGATGGTCATTGTTAATAACTTCCTCAGAGAAGATGATGTACCTAATCAAACCTGGAACTGTTTAAATTAACACAAAAGTGTTAGCCTTGAAATACCATGAAGAAACCAGTGATGATTTAGCAAGCCAGGGACTCCCAAGTTGTCAATCTTTTTATGATGATAGTTCAAGTGAGTAATTGTGAATGATAATTTATATGTTGCGATAAGAGATTCTGGAAATTGAGTATTGAGGCGTATTCTTTTAGTTAACCTTATCATTTCAGTACAATATCAGAATATTCTATTAAATTAGAGGGTGTCTCCTAAAAGAGAGTAAGGCGGTAGTGACTGTGTTAACCTAACCTGTAACTGCTTGGATTGTCTTGACGTAGAATCTTGATTACCGTGTAACCAATCCCTTGACCTCCAGTCAGAAAATATTTTCATTTTGTTCGACCCTTCTGCAGCTGAGAATTAATCGCCCAACCTTGAGCTAAAAAGCCTGCCATTTAAAATTAAGGAAAAATTTATTGCTTTTATTATTTTTATTTCCTTTTATTATTTCTTTTATTTCTTTTGTTAAAATTAAGAAAATAATTAAGGAAGGAGTGGAATTTAACTTTTTTTATAAATTCCTTTATTATTTTTTTATCTAAAAGAAGGAATTCGTTGAAGTTTCATTTAGGGAGGGAAACGGTTATGTTTGGATAGTACAAGTAGTTTAGTAAGGCAATTGAAATAAAGGTAAAGTAAGGTTATCATAATGTCATTTCATCACATCATTGGGTTATAATGCAAGGTGTAAAGGTATGGTTTATATAATTTTGTCACCGTAACATGTAAGGAATGTCCTTGAAAAATGGCTCATAATTTTGTAATTATAATAGGTTGTTGAATATGTAATTGTATTGTTCTTGCCTATAATAAATTGAAATGTTAGAGTGGATATCAGCTGGAATGAATGATCATTGTTTTTATTGCAATGTTATGGTAATTAAAAATGTAATGACACGGTCATCTTACTGCAATGCTAGAGTAAAGTATGGTTATCGATAAGCATATGGTGAAATGTCCTGGATTGAAGTACAATAAAATACTCGGAGCTAGCAATTGAGGGTGGTTGTTCCTTAAATAATGTTGAACTTGGGTTTGTTGTCGGAGTCCTCTTATCACGCGCCATCCGAAAGGGGCGTATTGGTTCTTCTTATTTATGTTTTACTTGATTGTATTCAGTTAGTTGCTTGGTGTGTTGTGTCGGGTGGGATGTAGACACCTCCATGTTCCTCAGAACAGTCACCAGCCCTGAGACCTTAAATTGTTAAAATCGATGGGAACCTCAGCTTGAGCGTTGCTTATGTGTCTTGGAGGTCCTAACCATTGCAGGGTAGGACGGGCGGGAGGTCAGTCGTATTTAGCAGTCAGTTTTAATTTTGTTGTGGTTGCGTCTTGTTGGTCATCGAGTGGCGACGTAGAGTCAAGTGTGTTGTTACTTCTACACGGGCGCACACACCTTAAACACACACAAAAAAAAAATTGCACCTGTTACAAGAATGGTTGTCGTAACGAACAAGAAGTTCGCTACATATGGTATCGGAGCGGGTTCGACCCACGACTTGGGGTTCGTTATGGCTTCCGTTGACATGATTATGTTTGATTATTCTGTCGCTGATCGAGTTGATTGTGTGTGTGAAGGTAATCATGGTTAGAGGACGTCGCTGAGGCAGATGATGGGGTGCTAGGGGAGGAGGCCTGACGCCTCCATCAGCATCCACGCCTAAGGGGTCTAACCCCCAGGGAGGTGAGCAGGTCCTTGGACAGGATCAGATCATAGTTGCTGACGTTGTGGGGATGATGAGATATTTCCAGCGCATGTCCAAGGCGCTGATCAGCAGATTGGACAGAGATGAGGCCAGGGCACTGGCACCTACTGAGGTTCCGCCGCGCGCACCGGCCGTTACTGGTAGCATTCACCGTGAACTTGAGAAGGCGAAATTTCCCGAGTTCTTGGGTGCCTCGAACGGCGCAGCCGCTGAGGCATGGTTGGAGAATATGGTGATGTGCTTCACACTTCGCGATTATACCTCCAACATGAAGGTCCACATGGCGTTCTTCCAACTAAAGGGGAGCGCTCTTCTATGGTGGAAGACACTCCTACCACAAATGAACATGGTTGTCAAAGACGTGTCATGGGAACTGTTCGAGGAACGGTTCCGGGAGAGGTATCTTCCATAGGAATTCATTGAGCGTCAGCTCAATGAGTTCAATGCATTATGATAGGGAGGTCGTATAGTGCCCAAGTACGAGGCACGTTTTATGGAGCTGCTCCGGTATGCTCCGCACCTGAACACTGAGAAGCTCAAGGTCAACAGGTTTGTGTTTGGCCTTAACGGTAGCCTGCGTGCAAAGGTTAGGATTCTGATGCCTCAAACCTTGCACGACGTTGTCCAAAAGGCCCTCATAGAAGAGGAGGAGCTTATCAGCGGGGGTCAGACCAGGACTCCAGCGAGACCTACAGGGCAGGGTTCATCAAGTACACCGTACCAGCAGACATCAGCGAGACATACGTCGGGGTATCGTGGCTTCCAGAGGGGATCCACTTTTGCTACACCACGAAGACCGCCGCCTCAGCAGCGGACACCTTACCGAGCACCACAGCAGCAGCAACAACGTCGCCCGCAGCAACAGTAGTTTAGGCCTGTTCAGCAGAACAAACCCGGTTTCCAGGCTAGTGGGCAGTCATTTTCTACTTCGGGCGCCAGGGCTACTGGGCCGAAGAAGGGGTGTTGGACGTGTGGGGAGCCACACTACCAGCGCAATTGTCCTGTGGAGAGGACCAGAGCATCCGGATCAGCCGGACCTACTACAGTGGGAGATATGGGCAAGGCCCATCGGATTCATGCAGCGATGAATAACCGCCAGGCAGAGCACCAGTCTACAGTGCTCGAGATGACAGGTACTGTTCCTGACCATACCCTTAGTGCTTTGATAGACCAAGGTGCTACTGAGAGTTTTATTTCTGGTGCAGCGCTAAAAAGGATTAAGGTAAAGGCAGTCGAACAGGATGAGTTTATCTTTGTAGAGATGGCTTCTGGAGCCAAATAGAAGGTTGGAGGAAAGGTTACGGGCTGTGCCCTTAACCTGGGAGATTTTTTCACAAGGGTCAAATTGTACATCACGATATTAGGGTCTTATGATGTCGTAATCGGCATGGATTGGTTAGAATCGCATGAGGCTATACTCAACTGTAAGACGAAACGGTTGAGCTTAGTCGATGATGAAGGACAGAGATGTGTGATAGTAGGACGGAACCAGGGAGTATCCCTGAGGTTCGTCTCTTCCTTACAGTTAAGGAAGAGTATGCACAAGGGGTGCAAGATTTATGCAATCCTTGCGCTAAATGAAAAGGGAGTAGCTAAAGGTCTAGAACACCTTCCGGTGGTGAAGGAGTTTGCAGACGTATTCCCAGAGGAGTTGCCTGGGATGCTGCCAGAAAGAGAATTGGAGTTTACTATAGACCTGAAACCCAGGACTGAATCGATAGAGAGAACACCTTATCAGATGTCGACCCTGGAGTTGCAAGATTTAAAAATGCAACTGAAGGAGTTGCTAGACCTGGGACTAATATGTCCTAATGTTTCACCGTGGGGTGCACCCGTTATTTTCATTCGAAAGAAGGATGGATCCTGGGGGTTTTGCATTGACTATCATCAACTGAACAAGGCTACGATCAAGAATCAGTACCCCTTACCAATAATTGATGATCTATTCGATCATATGAAGGGTGCGACAGTGTTCTCTAAGATCGATTTGTGATCAGGGTATCACCAGTTATGGATCAAGGAGGATGACGTCCCTAAGACCGCTTTTAAGACAAGATTTGGACATTATGAATTTATTGTTTTACTGTTTGGACTGACAAACACCCTAGGGGTGTTCATGAGCTTGATGAACGGGGTGTTCCGCGAGTACTTGGACAATTTCATCCAAGTATTCATTGACAATATTCTGATCTACTCTCGGATGACGAAGGAGCATGACGAGAAATTTCGCTTGGTACTAAAGTGTTTGCGAGAGCACAAATTATATGGGAAGCTATCCAAATGCTCTTTTTATCAATCAAGGATTCACTACTTAGGGCATGTCATCTCCGGTGAAGGTATCACCGTGGATCTAGCCAAGGTTGAGGCTATTATGGAATGGCCTGCGCCGACGAATGTCACATAAGTGCGTAGTTTTATGGGTTTAGCCAGATACTATCGACGGTTTGTCGAGGGGTTTTCGAAGATAGCAAGTCCAATCACGGAATTACAGAAGAAAAACAAGAAGTTTGTTTGGACTGAGAAATGCGCATAAGCATTTCGAAGGCTCAAGGAGTTTTTGACAACAACACAGATATTAAAAGTCCCTGACATGGACATAGACTTCTTGGTATGCACTGACGCATCCAAGGAAGGTTTAGGTGGAGTCTTGATGCAAGACGGACGAGTGATTGCTTACATTTCGAGGAAATTAAGAAGGCATGAGGAAAACTACGTGACGCATGATTTGGAGTTATTAGCCATCATATATGCCTTAAAGGTATGGAGACACTACCTGGTTGGAAGAAAATTTGAATTAAGGACTGATCATTGTGGATTACAACACATTTTTACGCAAAACGACCTGAACCCACGACAACAGCGTTGGTCGGAATTTCTTAGCGAATACGACTTCGAGATTACTTACATAAAGGGAACAGTGAACCGAGTGGCAGATGATTTGAGTCGGAGGCCACGCATATTTTCGGTGTTGCCTCTTCAAACGAATCTACGTGAGAAGATTCTCACTTTACAGCATGACGATGATTGGTACAAAGTAGTCGAGGGTTTTATCGGACAAAACACAATGATGTTACCACGATTTGAGGGATATTCATTTAATAGTGATTGTTTATTGAGGTTTAGAGGTTGGATTTACGTACCGCCAAATGATGAGTTGAGGATTTTGATCCTGAGCGAGGCTCATAGAGCAGTTTACATGGCTCACCCGGGAGTTACGAAGATGAGGGCAGACCTTAAGCCCTTGTTCTTATGGAAAGGAATGAAGGACGACATAGCCAACTTTGTGGCTAGATGTCTCGAGCGTCAGCAGGTAAAGGCTGAACATAGACACCCGACATGATTATTACAACCACATGCCATTTCGAAATCAAAATGGGAAGTCATTTCGATGGATTTTATTGTTGGATTGCCACTGACGGCAATGAGACACGACTCGATTTTTGTAGTGGTAGACACTCTGACGAAGAGTGCTCACTTTATTCCTGTACGTACGACGTATCAAGCACCTGACATAGCGAGAGTTTTCATCAGCGAGATTGTGAGGCTACATGGCGTACCTAAAAGGATTATATCCGATCGAGGATTGGTGTTTACCGGACGATTTTGGACGAGTTTCCAAGAGGCCTTGGGAACCCAACTTAATTTTAGTACTGCGTATCACCCAGAGACTGACGGACAGACAAAACGTATGAACCAAACCCTGGAAGACATGTTGCACATGTACGTGATGGACCAACAAAAGCGTTGGGAGGAATTCTTGCCTCTCGTAGGGTTCGCTTACAACAATAGTTACCAGAGCACCATTATGATGGCGCCTTTTGAGTTTCTTTATGGGCGACCATGTCAGACGCCCTTGAGTTGGGATCGTCTTGAGGATAGGGTTCTGGTGGGAGCAGAAGCGATCCAAGAAATAGAAGAGCAAAGGAAAACCATAAGACAAAGGATAAAAGAAGTGCAGGATCGACAGAAGAGTTATGTCGATGCGCACCGAGTCGACCGTAGTTACGAGGTCGGCGATCGAGTCTTCTTGTGGGTTAAACCACATAAGAGTTTGATCAAGTATGGAAAGGGAGCTAAACTCTCTCCTAGGTTCGTGGGACCTTTCGAGATTGTGGAGAGAAAGGGGCCCGTGGCCTATCGACTAGCCTTGCCTGATTCTTTGAAGCGTATGCACGATGTTTTTCATGCATCTGTTTTGAGACATTATGTTAGTGATCCTACACACATGATTGTCATGAGTTTCTTGCAGGTATCGGACGAGGGAGCACTCATGGCTGAGCCAGTCCTCATTTTAGATCATCGCGTTCGACAGTTACGACGTCGAATGGTAGATCAGGTCAAGGTCTAGTGGGACAATTATAGTCCGCACTCGGTGACCTGGGAGGACGCATATGATATGCACCAACATTTTCCATTTTTGTTTGATAGATAGACTTATGATACTGTGGTACTTATGATATTATGGTACATTTAGTTCGACATTTATACTGAGAAACTTCAGGACGAAGTTTAGACCAAGAGGGGGTGTATGTAACATCCCGCTCTAGCATGCTTACCAAACTTATCCTTTGAGGACACTTGCTCGCAAGTGATCTGGATTTTCATGATGATAAAAATTTTTCTTTCATTATGATGCGTTAAGTTATATGACAGGATGTTTTTACTATTTTGGTGTAGACAAGTGCTGCTGACTCAGTTTCATTGAGTGTGCAGGGTTTCAGACCTTGAGGATGCAGAGGCATTGGTGGAACTCCCTTGGACTCCAGATTGAGTCAGGGAGTGGGCTATTTGGGTTGTTTCATTTACGGTGATATTTCTTTGTTTTGATGATACGCTATTGATTTTATGATATGTTATTGACATGATATGACATGATGGTTGATGATTAAGGCTGATGATAGCTTGTCGACCAAGACTCACATATGGAGTAAAGGGGCCACCCACGAGTTCCAGAGAGATTGAGGGAGAGGTGTGGACAACAGCCCTGGCACAGCCTACTAGCACTCTCGCCGTGGCTCGAACTGTAGGTTAATGATTACCTAGTTCGAGAGGATCCATGCTGTCGTGAGGGAAGACTGCGACAGTCGCTCACGATGATTCTAAGGGGTGTGCAATAAGGAGGTGACCTTATTCCCTAGAGCCCTTAGTCTCCCACAAGTTCACCTGGCGGAGTGTTGACTCCAGGGGTTATAGAGTCTACCAATCCATCAAGCCAGCGAGTGGCACCCTTGGAGCACGTGGTGCATCCTGAAGGGAACATCGCGCAAAGAAATACAAGTCAGCAAGTGGCACCCTTGGAGCACATGGTGCATCCTGAAGGGCACGTCGCGCAACAGAAGAAAAAGAGGTGAGTGGCACCCTTGGAGCACGTAGTGTTTCCTGAAGGGCACGTCACATTGAGGATGATGATGAGATAGCCTAGATGACCCTGAGACCTTAACGACTGATAAATTCTTACAATGCCTCCCCTAATTAAATTTTCACCCTGTTCAAATCAAAACCTAAATTAAAACATCTCTAAGATAAATTTTGACAAGCCCTAAGAAAATATCCTACAAAAATTAAACATAGGGCGTAAACTAAAACCCTCCTAGGTGTTAATTAAAGTCTTCTTAAAAGTAAAGGGGGTAAAGAAATGAGGGGGGTAAATAAATTGAAACCAAGGATTTTTAAATTTTAAAGAAGAATAAATTTATCTAAGAGAGGGGGGTATAAAAAGTTAGGATTTTAAAAACATTTTGAAAAGACAAATAAGCGCAATTATCATTTTGGGTTTAACTAAAAAAAAAAGTAAATGAAAATAAAAAAATAAAGGAGAGGAATAAAAATTACAAATGAGGAAACTTGTAATAAAGGAAATTTAATAATGGAAAGTAGGAGACATAGGGTAAAAAGCGAAAAGGAATCAACATTTAAGGAGTTACTAAAAATCAGCAGTTTCATTTTAGGAAAGTGATTAAAAGCATGAGAGGGGATCTAGGAACCCTAGGAGTAATTTAAGGAGCGATTTTTGGGGGAGCGAGGGAATTGAGTCTTTTAATTATTAAAAATAAATTAATTTTGGAGAACCATAGGGATGAGAAACACTTGGACGACAGAGAATGTTCTGAGGTTTGTCATTAAAAATTAATTAAATAATAAATTTAGGAAAGTAGGTGGGTCTGAAATTTCTATAAGAGGAAGGGAAATTGGAGGAAGAAGGAAAAACGGTTAGCGTAACGTTACATTGTTGAATTGTGGCTTGACGGATTGCTTGTGAGGAGTTGGGTTTATCTCGGTTGTGTTGGAGTGGTAGCTTAGCCGTGGAGGTGAGATGAGATGCTAGTCTATATCTGGTTCTTGTGTGGCCCCTTTGCGGCTCGGGGGGCTCAGGGGGAAGCAGAGTACCCCTGGCATTTGGCTGGGAGGTACCGGTGAGCTTTCTGCGGTCGGCGAGCAGTAGAGGCAAGGAGAGAGGACGCGGCACGGAGCGCAGGACGTCTTCCGAGGCAAGCGAATGGAAATGGTATGATTTTAATTGGTGAAGTAGAATGCATCTTTATATTTGGCAATTTTAAAGTTATTGAGGCTGTATAGTTCCCTTTCATTCATCGTTCCGACTGTATGAAATATTTCTACCGAAACTCTGGACTGTGCGAATTTAAATGATGGTGCGGATTGTGTAATGTTTAATATTGTTGTTATATCCCTTTATCCAACGTCTGGGTCTATGTAAATGATGGTTGTTATAAGTTTAGGACTGTGTATTGAGATACTGAAAAACTCTGTCGGCATTTCGTTCTGCAAATGTTATTGTGTGTTTGATGGTGGGTGTTTTCCTTTTTAACTTGCTGGGGGCCATGCGTTTTATCTTCTGGCAATTATTTATGGGGCGTTTTTATTTACATACAGCGACACTATTTTATTGGGCGTTTGGTTATGTACAACGTGCATTATTTATATGGGGCGTTTTGCAACTGTGTGCATTATTTATACAATGCGTTTTTATATCATTTTTGTATGTGTTTCTATCCGTGGCCTTATGTATGCATCTTGGGTGTATAGTGCATTTGTATACAGTGTGATGGGGCATTTGTATACAATGCGTTTTGGTATACAGTGCGATTTGTAGACAGTGCGTTGGGGTATCATAATTGTATGCGCATTCCTTCTTGTATCCATGCGTTTGTATGTGTTTTGTATCCATGTGTCTTATTGATATTCCTGGGCACTTGATCTTCATGTAAATGCCTTAAAGACCTACATTTTTCCTTCAGAACAGGCATCATTACTTTGCGTTTGGGATCTGCGTTTTTCCTTCAGAGCTGGCATTACTACCTTGCGTTTTTTGGGTTATTATTGTTGCACCCTTGTGTCTGTATTTCACTTAGTCTATTGATGGTATATACTGCGGGGTGTAATGTCGTAAAGGTGCTGGTTCATTGCATGCATGGGCATTGATTGTTCTGCGTTTTACTGGCATTATTTGAGCGTGTTAAATCCCCTTTACGCGCCCTCCAGTTATAGGTTAATTCCCTGACTGTTTTAATGGAATTCTGGACTGAGTCGAGTGTGAGAGGGGCGTTCTGTCTGGTGGTGTGGTATGATCACTGTCCATGCGCGATTTTGTATAATTTCCCTATTTTTTTGCGACCCTGTATGCATTACCTTGTTCTTTCTTGAGAACAGTTGACTTTTATATTTAAGTTTATTAACCTACAAGATTCTTTTAACCCAAGTTGTGTAATACACTTTGGCATGTTTTATTCTCGAATTTTTATTTTATTGTCACCGATATCCTGTAGCAGTCCCGAGGTCTTCCCTTGCTTTGGCTCGTAATTTCTCTATACCGGTGATGGTCATTGTTAATAACTTCCTCAAAGAAGATGATGTACCTAATCAAACCTAGAACTGTTTAAATTAACACAAAAGTTTTATCCTTGAAATACCATGAAGAAACCAGTGATGATTTAGCAAGCCGGGGACTCCCAAGTTGTCAATCCTTTTATGATGATAGTTCAAGTGAGTAATTGTGAATGATAATTTATATGCTGCGATAAGAGATTCTAGAAATTGAGTATTGAGGCGTATTCTTTTAGTTAACCTTATCATTTCAGTACAATATCAGAATATTCTATTAAATTAGACGATGTCTCCTAAAAGGGAGTAAGGCGGTAGTGATTGTGTTAACCTAACCTGTAACTGCTTGGATTGTCTTGACGTAGAATCTTTATTACCGTGTAACCAAGCCCTTGACCTCCAGCCATAAAATATTTTCATTTTTTTCGACCCTTCTGCAGATGAGAATTAATCGCCCAACCTTGAGCTAAAAAGCTTGCCATTTAAAATTAAGGAAAATTTTATTGCTTTTATTATTTTTATTTCCTTTTATTATTTCATTTATTTCTTTTGTTAAAATTAAGAAAAGAATTAAGGAAGGAGTGGAATGTAAGTATTTTTATTAATTCCTTTATTATTTTTTTATCTAAAAGAAGGAATTCGTTGAAGTTTCATTTAGGGAGGGAAACGGTTATGTTTGGATAGTAGAGGTACTTTAGTAAGGCAATTGAAATAAAGGTAAAGTAAGGTTATCATAATGTCATTTCATCACATCATTGGGTTATAACGCAAGGTGTAAAGTTATGGTTTAGATAATGTTGTCACCGTAACACGTAAGGAATGTCCTTGAAAAATGGCTCATAGTTTTGTAATTATAATAGGTTGTTGAATATGTAATTGTATTGTTCTTGCCTATAATAAATTGAAATGTTAGAGTGGATATCAGCTGGAATGAATGATCATTGTTTTTATTGCAATGTTATGGTAATTAAAAATGTAATGACACGGTCATCTTACTGCAATGCTAGAGTAAAGTATGGTTATCGATAAGCATATGGTGAAATGTCCTGGATTGAAGTACAATAAAATACTCGGAGCTAGCAATTGAGGGTGGTTGTTCCTTAAATAATGTTGAAATTGGGTTTGTTGTCGGAGTCCTCTTATCACGCACCATCCGAAAGGGGCATATTGGTTCTTCTTATTTACGTTGTACTTGATTGTATTCAGTTAGTTGCTTGGTGTGTTGTGTTGGGTGGGATGTAGACACCTCCATGTTCCTCAGAACATTCGCTAGCCCTGAGACCTTAAATGGTTAAAATCGATAGGAACCTGGGCTTGAGCATTGCTTTTGTGTCTTGGAGGTCCTAACCATTGCAGGGTAGGACAGGTGGGAGGTCAATCGTATTTAGCAGTCAGTTTTACTTTTGTCGTGGTTGCGTCTTGTTGGTCATCGAGTGGCGACGTAGAGTCAAGTGTGTTGTTACTTCTACACGGGCGCACACACCTTAAACACACACAAAAAAAAATTGCACCTGTTACGAGAATGGTTGTCGTAACGAACATGAAGGTCGTTACAAGAAGGATATAATCACCATGTAGCAAGATTTGGAATAAAATATATAGAATTTTGGGATTTAATGACCACATAAAATATTTTTTTCATGACAAATTTGAGGTTCATTACATATGTTATCAGAGAAAAGGTTACGACACTTGGACCTTGAACAAGGCCATGTTATTTACTTAGCATGTAATTATGTTTATGTAGAACTAATAAAAATTTACTGTTACAAACAAAAAACCCTTTCTGTTTTTTGTTAATCATGGCAGCCCAGGATGACGCAGAAATCAGACTTGATGCGAATCCTGAACAAAGACTTCTTGAAGATCCAATATAGAATAGTGATGGAATCTCATCTACTGAAGTTATGGAAACAATGAGGAATCTCATGGTTGAGCTGCAGGTTTCAAAGAAGACAATAAGAAACTGAAGAAGATACAACAGGAGAAACATGAAATAAATGAATTCATGTTGCATATTATAGTGACAAAGAAAATCCCAAAGGATGATGACCATGAAGAGGAGGAAAGTAAAAAGGCCTCTAAGAATTATGGTCCTGAAGAAGAAAAGGGGGACAGTTCATCTGAAGGTACACCTTCAGCTGAAGATAAAACAAAACCAGATGAAAAAAGGAAACAGGTAGATCATCTTGAGGGAGAATTTAAGAAAATCAAACCCTCTATATTTGATGGGGAATCCTGAACATGAGAGGAAGCTGAAGTATGGTTACTAGACATCAAGAAATATTTATATATAAACAACTATTCTAGCAATATGAAAGTCAGGATGGCCATCTATAATCTGAAAGGAAAACCCAACATTTGGTGGAAAGACTTGAAATTGGCCAAGGGCCTAAAAGAGAAACAGATGGAATGGGGAGACTTTAAGAAATATTTCAAGAAGCAATACCTATCTGAAATTTACTATGAAAGGAAAACCAAAGAATTTAATGAGCTAAGACTTGGTCAGATGACTATGGAGGATTTTATAAACAAATTCCTAGAACTACTAAGGTTCATACCTTATATCCGGGACGACAAGGTAAAAATCCAGCGGTTCCTAAGTTGTTTACCATAGTCTTATAGGAACATAATTGAGTTTGATAACCCCAAGTCCTTGAATGAAGTATTCAGGAAGGAATGAATGTGTTACAACCAATACAAACAATGGACATAATTTCCCAAAGCTTGTAAGGATAAGAAACAAGACCGAATGAACCAGCGGAAGAAGGGATACCAACAAACTCCTTATCAGAACAAAACAAAAATCTTTCCAATAAAATACTTTCACTCTAACAATTCAAATATGCAAGGCAGTGGTAAACCGTTGAACCTGGGAACAAAGAAGTTTGGGGACAGTCCCTGTGAACCACTAAAGTGTTGGGAATGTGGAGAACCTCATCTAAGGAAGAACTGTCCACATTTAAATTCAACAAACATAATTGTTGTTCATAATTTGTAGGAATCCTCGACGGTGGGTGATGTGGGCAAAATCTTGCATCGGATAAATGCAGTGGTGGATGGACGACAAGCTGACCACCAGTCCTCTGTGGTGGAAATTGAAGGTAAAATCAATAACACTCGAATTTTTGTTTTAATTGATCTTGGAGTTGTGTTAAGTTATCTCACTCCTAGTGTAGCAGAATCAAATAAAATTAAGAGAATGAGACACACAAAATCATGGCTGGTACAACTAGCAAAAGGAACTAAAAGGAAAGTGGTCAACTTTATTTTTGATTATGATTTTAGTTTAGAAGGTCAAAACATAAAGACAAATCTGAGCATTCTACCACTAGGATCTTATGACATAATTATCATAATGGATTGGTTAGAAAGGCATAAAGAAGTGCTAGATTGTTATTCAATGACACTTAAGTATAAAGACGAAAATGACACCACTAGAACAAACCAACATATACAAAAACCAGTATCAGTTAGACAAGTCTCAGCAATGCAATTCAAGAAATGCATGGGAAAGGGTTGTCAAGTTTGTGTCATCCAAGTAACAAACTTGTTAGAAAAAAAAGATAAACCCATCCTGGAATACTTTGTTGTTCTATGTGATTTCAGAGATGTCTTTGTTGATAAATACATGAATTAACACCTAGAAGGGAGATGGAATTTTCTATCGACCTGCTACCTGGTCCAACCCCTATCTCTAAAGCACCTTACCGAATGAGTTTACCAAAATTGACAGAATTAAAAATTCAACTACATGAATTATTGGATAAAGAATATATCAGACCGAGTGTTTCACCTTGGGTAGCACCAATCCTCTTTGTGAAAAATAAATACGAGACTCTAAGACTATGTATCGATTATAGATAATTCAACCAAATGACTATTAATAACAAGTACCCCTTACTTAGGATAAATGACCTGTTCGATCAAGCAGGTGGGGAAAACATCTTTTCGAAGTTGGATTTATGATCTGGTTATCACTAGGTTAGGATAAAAGATGAGGACATAAGAAAAACAACTTTTCAAATAAGATATGGACATTATGAATTTGTAGTTATACCTTTTGGACTTACTAATGCACCAGCCATGTTTATGTGTTTAATGAACAATATTTTTAGTCAGTATTTGGACAAATTCGTATTGGTATCTATTGACGACATTCTGGTATATTCTAAAAAAGTGGAAGAACATGAACAACACTTAAGAATAGTTTTGAAAACTTTAAGAAAGAGCAAACTGTATGCTAAATTTGATAAGTGTGATTTTTATGAGAAAAATATACAATAACTAGTACATGTAATATCTATAGAGGGTATTGCAATCGATCCTGAGAAAATAAGGGCTATTATGGAATGGACGGTACCGAAAGATGTAATGAACATCCAGTTGTTCATGGGAATCACTGGATATTACCGTACATTTATAGAAGGTTTTTCCAAAATTGCTTACCCTATCACATCGCTACAAAATAAAGGGACCAAGTTTAATTGGTCACGGAAATGTCAAGACAATTTTAATAAGTCAAAGGAGTTGCTAACAGCCGCACCCATTTTAAAGGTAGCAGATACAGACAGAGACTTCACTGTCCATGTAGATGCGATTAATGAAGGATTAGGTGGTTTCCTAACCCAAGAAAGTCATGTTATTTGCTATGAGTAATGAAAACTAAAGGAATACAAATGAAACTATGTCACTCATGACTTAGAATTGGCAGTTGTAATACACGACTTAAAAATGTTGCAACACTACATAATGGGTAAGAAATTTTTGTTATTGACGTACAATAGTGGTGTGAAATTTTTGTTTAGTCAGCCAGACCTTAATGCAAGGAAATCAAGGTGGCTAGCCTTCTTGAGCGAATTTGACTTTGAGGTAAGACATATTAGAGGTAAGGAAAATAAAGTAGTTGATGCTTTAAGAAGAAGAGGTCATGGGTTATTTGAAATAAATGTTAGCAGGGAAGAAAGTGGTCTTGAACAAAGGCTAAAGACTGCAGGTAATAATGACGAGAACTACACTCAAACAGTGGCATAATTACATGATACTACAGGGAAGTAAAAAAAATAAGATCTAAGTATCGATAAAAATAGCCTACTACGATTTAAAAACATAATATACATACCAAATTCGATAGAATTAAAGTTAAAAGTGTTGGATGAAGTGCATGAGAAACCATATTCTAGTCATCCAGGATACCAGAAAATGATAACAACACTTAGAAAAGTATTTTATTGGCCTAATATGAAAGGTGAAACAACATAATATTTAGCTAAGTGTTAATATTTTCAGCAAGTAAAAGCCGAACACCAGCACCCAGCGGGTCTATTATAGCCCTTACCGGTACGAGAATGGAAATGGGAGACTATATTGCTGGACTTTATTACAGGTTTTCCTAAAACTCAAAAACAAAATGATTCTATTATGGTGGTAATCGATAAACTTAGTAAGTCTTCACACTTTATTCTTGTAAAGTCTACTTTTAAAGCTATAAACATCGCTGAAATATTTATGAAAGAAATTTTTAGACTGCCTGGTATTCCTAAAATGGTGATTTTAGATAGAGACGTAAAATTCACATCTTCTTTTTGGAAAGAATTGTTTGCAGGGATAAATAGTAATTTGAATTTTAGTATGATTTATCATCCAAAAATGGATGGAAAGACTGAAATAATGAACGAAATCATAGAATATATGCTCCGCATGTACGTAAGAACAAAACCAAGCAAGTAGGAAGACTACATACACTTGGTAGAATTTGCATATAACGATGGGTACCAAACTTCGGCTAAATTGAGCCCTTTCGAGGTACTATATGAAAAAAAGTGTACAACTCTAGTTAGCTGGGACAACCTAGTTGACAAACCCATGGTTGGACTAGAGATGCTCCAAGAAATGGAATGTATGGTAAGAAAGGTACAACAAAACTTAAAGGAGGCACAAAATGGACAAAAAAATTATGTAGACCAGAAAAGAAGACACTTGGAGTTTCAAGTGGGAGATCATGTTTACTTAAAGGTCAAAGCCCAGAACAATTCACTAAATCTAGGGAACTATGCCAAGTTGGCACCCAGGTTTTGTGGCCCCTTCAAGATACTAGCTCGAATTAGACTTGTAGCATACCAACTTGCACTTCCAGCCAATCTAAAAATTCATAATGTAATTCATGTTTCTTTGTTAAAGAATTATGTTCATGACCCTACTCATATGATCGATTGGAACTTGGTGCAAGTGGAACCAGAAGGAGAGTTCCAGGTGGAACCCCTGCGCATTTTGGACCGAAGAGAAATAGCACTTCGAAAAAGAGTCATCGCTCAAGTAAAGGTGCAATGGAAGCACTTTATCCCCAAGGAGGCCACTTGGGAGTCGGAGGGAGATTTGCAGAAATCTCATCCAATCTTGTTTTAGGAAAGGAACAAACATTGAAGACAGTGTTTTATTGAAGGGGGAAAGGATGTGAAATCCCCAAATAAATAAATTGTTTTTGAATTTGAAATTTCTTAGCAAAAATTATTCCGTTTTGGTAAATTCGAACTTGGAAATTTTTTGCCATTATTGGTAATTTTTAATTTTTAATTTGGTTAATTGTAATTAATGATTATGACTATTGGGCAGAGATCTGATTTGACTCAACTAACTACTTGACTATGACACTTGTATGAAACAAAATATTTTATAATTATTGCAGGAGAACAAATGGAACAACCATGTTAAAAGTAGTTGACCATGACTCCATGAGTTGGGAACATGTTGGAACTACCTCAGGGCTGATTGTTCCAAGTGACAAATCAGGAATTTGGCCATTGGAAGCCCCTGAAAATTAGGTATTTGGAAAGATGCGAAAAATCCCAAGGGGGAAAAGACCTAGGGATTTTTGGTTCTTGGATATATAGCATATGTGAGGATGCATGACGTTGCCTAGTATGTTGGGGAAAACGAGTTTACTGATTGTTTGCTGTTATGAACACTACTTGTTGAGTGTGAGGCAAGGAGAAGATTTTTGAAGTTGAATGACATTTCTTGAGGGGGAGTTCTGAGTTAGCCCTCATGGATTCATGGTCAGGCTAGGGGGTAAACATGACAAGTGATTTGGCTTCCCTGTTCTATGGTTGGGAGGAACGTGATTGTTCTCTTTGTCTTCTCGTGAACTGGTTCAGATATGTTAATCTATTCCTTCTCTAGTTGAATGATTATATAACTGATGTAATGAATCTATTAATGTTGAATTGAAATATTTCCATGGATGTAATCTATTTGATTGTATGAAGCTTAAAATAGATGACCGAATGCCTCATGAGAATTTAGTTGAGTGACTCTTTTGTGTTGATTTAAATACTAAACGAATGTTATAATTTCTTTTATTCGCTGAAAGGGTATAAATGACTAAATTCTGGAAATGTTCATTTTGTAGGTTAAATTATTATTACATGGTGATAAATT
>ML825562.1:25108-46100 GCA_009831015.1 Picea engelmannii | reverse complement strand
ATATATATATATATATATATATATATATATATATATATATATATATATATATATATATATGGGGGAACAAATCTTTGTATGTATGGGTTTTTTGTTGTAGACATTCAATCTTAGTTCCATCTATAGCATCTTCACAGATTGCCACTGTAAATAGAGCTATATATATATATATATATAACATGGAGGCAATATTATTTCTTATTAGTTCTTATTCAATTCTTATGCAAGAATGGAAGTCTCGACTAAGTAATAATATTCTGAAGTTTAATTACAGGAATATACCTACGCCTGTATATAGACTTGATTTCAGGTCCATTTATACATAGGTGGTTCTTCCTAAGGATTTTTAGTACACTCGGAAAGTACTTTACAATTTATCACCATGTAATAATAATTTAACCTACAAAATGAACATTTCCAGAATTTAGTCATTTATACCCTTTCAGCGAATAAAAGAAATTATAACATTCGTTTAGTATTTAAATCAACACAAAAGAGTCACTCAACTAAATTCTCATGAGGCATTCGGTCATCTATTTTAAGCTTCATACAATCAAATAGATTACATCCATGGAAATATTTCAATTCAACATTAATAGATTCATTACATCAGTTATATAATCATTCAACTAGAGAAGGAATAGATTAACATATCTGAACCAGTTCACGAGAAGACAAAGAGAACAATCACGTTCCTCCCAACCATAGAACAGGGAAGCCAAATCACTTGTCATGTTTACCCCCTAGCCTGACCATGAATCCATGAGGGCTAACTCAGAACTCCCCCTCAAGAAATGTCATTCAACTTCAAAAATCTTCTCCTTGCCTCACACTCAACAAGTAGTGTTCATAACAGCAAACAATCAGTAAACTCGTTTTCCCCAACATACTAGGCAACGTCATGCATCCTCACATATGCTATATATCCAAGAACCAAAAATCCCTAGGTCTTTTCCCCCTTGGGATTTTTCGCATCTTTCCAAATACCTAATTTTCAGGGGCTTCCAATGGCCAAATTCCTGATTTGTCACTTGGAACAATCAGCCCTGAGGTAGTTCCAACATGTTCCCAACTCATGGAGTCATGGTCAACTACTTTTAACATGGTTGTTCCATTTGTTCTCCTGCAATAATTATAAAATATTTTGTTTCATACAAGTGTCATAGTCAAGTAGTTAGTTGAGTCAAATCAGATCTCTGCCCAATAGTCATAATCATTAATTACAATTAACCAAATTAAAAATTAAAAATTACCAATAATGGCAAAAAATTTCCAAGTTCGAATTTACCAAAACGGAATAATTTTTGCTAAGAAATTTCAAATTCAAAAACAATTTATTTATTTGGGGATTTCACATCCTTTCCCCCTTCAATAAAACACTGTCTTCAATGTTTGTTCCTTTCCTAAAACAAGATTGGATGAGATTTCTGCAAATCTCCCTCCGACTCCCAAGTGGCCTCCTTGGGGATAAAGTGCTTCCATTGCACCTTTACTTGAGCGATGACTCTTTTTCGAAGTGCTATTTCTCTTCGGTCCAAAATGCGCAGGGGTTCCACCTGGAACTCTCCTTCTGGTTCCACTTGCACCAAGTTCCAATCGATCATATGAGTAGGGTCATGAACATAATTCTTTAACAAAGAAACATGAATTACATTATGAATTTTTAGATTGGCTGGAAGTGCAAGTTGGTATGCTACAAGTCTAATTCGAGCTAGTATCTTGAAGGGGCCACAAAACCTGGGTGCCAACTTGGCATAGTTCCCTAGATTTAGTGAATTGTTCTGGGCTTTGACCTTTAAGTAAACATGATCTCCCACTTGAAACTCCAAGTGTCTTCTTTTCTGGTCTACATAATTTTTTTGTCCATTTTGTGCCTCCTTTAAGTTTTGTTGTACCTTTCTTACCATACATTCCATTTCTTGGAGCATCTCTAGTCCAACCATGGGTTTGTCAACTAGGTTGTCCCAGCTAACTAGAGTTGTACACTTTTTTTCATATAGTACCTCGAAAGGGCTCAATTTAGCCGAAGTTTGGTACCCATCGTTATATGCAAATTCTACCAAGTGTATGTAGTCTTCCTACTTGCTTGGTTTTGTTCTTACGTACATGCGGAGCATATATTCTATGATTTCGTTCATTATTTCAGTCTTTCCATCCATTTTTGGATGATAAATCATACTAAAATTCAAATTACTATTTATCCCTGCAAACAATTCTTTCCAAAAAGAAGATGTGAATTTTACGTCTCTATCTAAAATCACCATTTTAGGAATACCAGGCAGTCTAAAAATTTCTTTCATAAATATTTCAGCGATGTTTATAGCTTTAAAAGTAGACTTTACAAGAATAAAGTGTGAAGACTTACTAAGTTTATCGATTACCACCATAATAGAATCATTTTGTTTTTGAGTTTTAGGAAAACCTGTAATAAAGTCCAGCAATATAGTCTCCCATTTCCATTCTCGTACCGGTAAGGGCTATAATAGACCCGCTGGGTGCTGGTGTTCGGCTTTTACTTGCTGAAAATATTAACACTTAGCTAAATATTATGTTGTTTCACCTTTCATATTAGGCCAATAAAATACTTTTCTAAGTGTTGTTATCATTTTCTGGTATCCTGGATGACTAGAATATGGTTTCTCATGCACTTCATCCAACACTTTTAACTTTAATTCTATCGAATTTGGTATGTATATTATGTTTTTAAATCGTAGTAGGCTATTTTTATCGATACTTAGATCTTATTTTTTTTACTTCCCTGTAGTATCATGTAATTATGCCACTGTTTGAGTGTAGTTCTCGTCATTATTACCTGCAGTCTTTAGCCTTTGTTCAAGACCACTTTCTTCCCTGCTAACATTTATTTCAAATAACCCATGACCTCTTCTTCTTAAAGCATCAACTACTTTATTTTCCTTACCTCTAATATGTCTTACCTCAAAGTCAAATTCGCTCAAGAAGGCTAGCCACCTTGATTTCCTTGCATTAAGGTCTGGCTGACTAAACAAAAATTTCACACCACTATTGTACGTCAATAACAAAAATTTCTTACCCATTATGTAGTGTTGCAACATTTTTAAGTCGTGTATTACAACTGCCAATTCTAAGTCATGAGTGACATAGTTTCATTTGTATTCCTTTAGTTTTCATTACTCATAGCAAATAACATGACTTTCTTGGGTTAGGAAACCACCTAATCCTTCATTAATCGCATCTACATGGACAGTGAAGTCTCTGTCTGTATCTGCTACCTTTAAAATGGGTGCGGCTGTTAGCAACTCCTTTGACTTATTAAAATTGTCTTGACATTTCCGTGACCAATTAAACTTGGTCCCTTTATTTTGTAGCGATGTGATAGGGTAAGCAATTTTGGAAAAACCTTCTATAAATGTACGGTAATATCCAGTGATTCCCATGAACAACTGGATGTTCATTACATCTTTCGGTACCGTCCATTCCATAATAGCCCTTATTTTCTCAGGATCGATTGCAATACCCTCTATAGATATTACATGTACTAGTTATTGTATATTTTTCTCATAAAAATCACACTTATCAAATTTAGCATACAGTTTGCTCTTTCTTAAAGTTTTCAAAACTATTCTTAAGTGTTGTTCATGTTCTTCCACTTTTTTAGAATATACCAGAATGTCGTCAATAGATACCAATACGAATTTGTCCAAATACTGACTAAAAATATTGTTCATTAAACACATAAACATGGCTGGTGCATTAGTAAGTCCAAAAGGTATAACTACAAATTCATAATGTCCATATCTTATTTGAAAAGTTGTTTTTCTTATGTCCTCATCTTTTATCCTAACCTAGTGATAACCAGATCATAAATCCAACTTCGAAAAGATGTTTTCCCCACCTGCTTGATCGAACAGGTCATTTATCCTAAGTAAGGGGTACTTGTTATTAATAGTCATTTGGTTGAATTATCTATAATCGATACATAGTCTTAGAGTCTCGTATTTATTTTTCACAAAGAGGATTGGTGCTACCCAAGGTGAAACACTCGGTCTGATATATTCTTTATCCAATAATTCATGTAGTTGAATTTTTAATTCTGTCAATTTTGGTAAACTCATTCGGTAAGGTGCTTTAGAGATAGGGGTTGGACCAGGTAGCAGGTCGATAGAAAATTCCATCTCCCTTCTAGGTGTTAATTCATGTATTTATCAACAAAGACATCTCTGAAATCACATAGAACAACAAAGTATTCCAGGATGGGTTTATCTTTTTTTTCTAACAAGTTTGTTACTTGGATGACACAAACTTGACAACCCTTTCCCATGCATTTCTTGAATTGCATTGCTGAGACTTGTCTAACTGATACTGGTTTTTGTATATGTTGGTTTGTTCTAGTGGTGTCATTTTCGTCTTTATACTTAAGTGTCATTGAATAACAATCTAGCACTTCTTTATGCCTTTCTAACCAATCCATTATGATAATTATGTCATAAGATCCTAGTGGTAGAATGCTCAGATTTGTCTTTATGTTTTGACCTTCTAAACTAAAATCATAATCAAAAATAAAGTTGACCACTTTCCTTTTAGTTCCTTTTGCTAGTTGTACCAGCCATGATTTTGTGTGTCTCATTCTCTTAATTTTATTTGATTCTGCTACACTAGGAGTGAGATAACTTAACACAACTCCAAGATCAATTAAAACAAAAATTCGAGTGTTATTGATTTTACCTTCAATTTCCACCACAGAGGACTGGTGGTCAGCTTGTCGTCCATCCACCACTGCATTTATCCGATGCAAGATTTTGCCCACATCACCCACCGTCGAGGATTCCTACAAATTATGAACAACAATTATGTTTGTTGAATTTAAATGTGGACAGTTCTTCCTTAGATGAGGTTCTCCACATTCCCAACACTTTAGTGGTTCACAGGGACTGTCCCCAAACTTCTTTGTTCCCAGGTTCAACGGTTTACCACTGCCTTGCATATTTGAATTGTTAGAGTGAAAGTATTTTATTGGAAAGATTTTTGTTTTGTTCTGATAAGGAGTTTGTTGGTATCCCTTCTTCCGCTGGTTCATTCGGTCTTGTTTCTTATCCTTACAAGCTTTGGGAAATTATGTCCATTGTTTGTATTGGTTGTAACACATTCATTCCTTCCTGAATACTTCATTCAAGGACTTGGGGTTATCAAACTCAATTATGTTCCTATAAGACTATGGTAAACAACTTAGGAACCGCTGGATTTTTACCTTGTCGTCCCGGATATAAGGTATGAACCTTAGTAGTTCTAGGAATTTGTTTATAAAATCCTCCATAGTCATCTGACCAAGTCTTAGCTCATTAAATTCTTTGGTTTTCCTTTCATAGTAAATTTCAGATAGGTATTGCTTCTTGAAATATTTCTTAAAGTCTCCCCATTCCATCTGTTTCTCTTTTAGGCCCTTGGCCAATTTCAAGTCTTTCCACCAAATGTTGGGTTTTCCTTTCAGATTATAGATGGCCATCCTGACTTTCATATTGCTAGAATAGTTGTTTATATATAAATATTTCTTGATGTCTAGTAACCATACTTCAGCTTCCTCTCATGTTCAGGATTCCCCATCAAATATAGAGGGTTTGATTTTCTTAAATTCTCCCTCAAGATGATCTACCTGTTTCCTTTTTTCATCTGGTTTTGTTTTATCTTCAGCTGAAGGTGTACCTTCAGATGAACTGTCCCCCTTTTCTTCTTCAGGACCATAATTCTTAGAGGCCTTTTTACTTTCCTCCTCTTCATGGTCATCATCCTTTGGGATTTTCTTTGTCACAATAATATGCAACAGGAATTCATTTATTTCATGTTTCTCCTGTTGTATCTTCTTCAGTTTCTTATTGTCTTCTTTGAAACCTGCAGCTCAACCATGAGATTCCTCATTGTTTCCATAACTTCAGTAGATGAGATTCCATCGTTATTCTATATTGGATCTTTAGGAAGTCTTTGTTCAGGATTCACATCAAGTCCGATTTCTGTGTCATCCTGGGCTTCCATGATTAACAAAAAACAGAAAGGGTTTTTTGTTTGTAAAAGTAAAGGTTTATTAGTTTTACATAAACATAATTACATGCTAAGTAAATAACATGGCCTTGTTCAAGGTCCAAGTGTCGTAACCTTTTCTCTGATACCATATGTAATGAACCTCAAATTTGTCATGAAAAAAATATTTTATGTGGTCATTAAATCCCAAAATTCTATATCTTTTATTCCAAATCTTGCTACATGGTGATTATATCCTTCTTGTAATGACCTTCCTGTTCGTTACGACAACCATTCTCGTAACAGGTGCAATTTTTTTTTTTTGTGTGTTTAAGGTGTGTGCGTCCGTGTAGAAGTAACAACACACTTGACTCTACGTCGCCACTCGATGACCAACAAGACGCAACCATGACAAAAGTAAAACTGACTGCTAAATACGACTGACCTCCCGCCTATCCTACCCTGCAATGGTTAGGACCTCCAAGACACATAAGCAATGCTCAAGCCCAGGTTCCTATCGATTTTAACCATTTAAGGTCTCAGGGCTAGCGACTGTTCTGAGGAACATGGAGCTGTCTACATCCCACCCGACACAACACACCAAGCAACTAACTGAATACAATCAAGTACAACGTAAATAAGAAGAACCAATACGCCCCTTTCGGATGGCGCGTGATAAGAGGACTCCGAAAACAAACCCAAGTTCAACATTATTTAAGGAACAACCACACTCAATTGCTAGCTCCGAGTATTTTATTGTACTTCAATCCAGGACATTTCACCATATGCTTATCGATAACCATACTTTACTCTATCATTGCAGTAAGATGACCGTGTCATTACATTTTTAATTACCATAACATTGCAATAAAAACAATGATCATTCATTCCAGCTGATATCCACTCTAACATTTCAATTTATTATAGGCAAGAACAATACAATTACATATTCAACAACCTATTATAATTACAAAACTATGAGCCATTTTTCAAGGACATTCCTTACGTGTTACGGTGACAACATTATCTAACCCATAACTTTACATCTTGCGTTATAACCCAATGATGTGATGAAATGACATTATGATAACCTTACTTTACCTTTATTTCAATTGCCTTACTAAACTACCTCTACTATCCAAACATAACTGTTTCCCTCCCTGAATGAAACTTCAACGAATTCCTTCTTTTAGATAAAAAAATAATAAAGGAATTAATAAAAATACTTACATTCCACTCCTTCCTTAATTCTTTTCTTAATTTTAACAAAAGAAATAAATGAAATAATAAAAGGAAATAAAAATAATAAAAGCAATAAAATTTTCCTTAATTTTAAATGGTAAGCTTTTTAGCTCAAGGTTGGGCGATTAATTCTCATCTGCAGAAGGGTCGAACAAAATGAAAATATTTTATGGCTGGAGGTCAAGGGATTGGTTACACGGTAATCAAGATTCTACGTCAAGACAATCCTAGCAATTACAGGTTAGGTTAACACAGTCACTACCACCTTACTCCCTTTTAGGAGACATCGTCTAATTTAATAGAATATTCTGATATTGTACTGAAATGATAAGGTTAACTAAAAGAATACGCCTCAATACTCAATTTCCAGAATCTCTTATCGCAGCATATAAATTATCATTCACAATTACTCACTTGAACTATCATCATAAAAAGATTGACAACTTGGGAGTCCCCGGCTTGCTAAATCATCACTGGTTTCTTCATGGTATTTCAAGGATAATACTTTTGTGTTAATTTAAACAGTTCCAGGTTTGATTAGGTACATCATCTTCTCTGAGGAAGTTATTAACAATGACCATCACCGGTATAGATAAATTACGAGCCAAAGCAAGGGAAGACCTCGGGACTGCTATAGGATATCGGTGACAATAAAATAAAAATTCGAGAATAAAACATGTCAAAGTGTATTACACTGCTTGGGTTAAAAGAGTCTTGTAGGTTAATAAACTTAAATATAAAAGTCAACTGTTTTCAGGAAAGCACAAGGTAATGCATACAGGGTCGCAAAAAAATAGGGAAATTATACAAAATCGCGCATGGACAGTGATCATACCACACCACCGGACAGAACGCCCCTCTCACACTCGACTCAGTCCAGAATGCCATTAAAACAGTCAGGGGAATTAACCTATAACTGGAGGGCGCATAAAGGGGATTTAACACGCTCAAATAATGCCAGTAAAACGCAGAACAATCAATGCCCATGCATAAAATGAACCAACACCTTTACGGCATTACACCTCGCAGTATATACCATCAATAGACTAAGTGAAATACAGACACAAGGGTGCAACAATAATAACCCAAAAAACGCAAGGTAGTAATGCCAGCTCTGAAGGAAAAACGCAGATCCCAAACGCAAAGTAATGATGCCTGTTCTGAAGGGAAAATACAGGTCTTTAAGGCATTTACATGCAGATCAAGCGCCCAGGGATATCAATAAGACACATGGATACAAAACACATACAAACGCATGGATAGAATAAGGAATGTGCATACAATTATGATACCCCAACGCACTGTCTACAAATCGCACTGTATACCAAAACGCATTGTATACAAACGCCCCATCACACTGTATACAAACGCACTATACACCCAAGATGCATACATAAGGCCACGGATAGAAACACATACAAAAATGATATAAAAACGCATTGTATAAATAATGCACGTACTGTATAAATAATGCACTGTATAAATAATGCACACAGTTGCAAAATGCCCCATATAAATAATGCACGTTGTACATAACCAAACGCCCAATAAAATAGTGTCGTTGTATGTAAATAAAAACGCCCCATAAAAAATTGCCAGAAGATAAAACGCATGGCCCCCAACAAGTTAAAAAGGAAAACACCCCCCATCAAACACACAATAACATTTGCAAAACAAAATGCCGACAGAGTTTTTCAGTAACTCAATACACAGTCCTAAAATTATAACAACCATCATTTACACAGACCCAGACATTGGATAAAAGGATATAACAACAATATTAAACATTACACAATCCGCACCATCATTTAAATTCGCACAGTCCAGAGTTTCGGTAGAAAGATTTCATACAGTCGGAACGATGAATGAAAGGGAACTATACAGCCTCAATAACTTTAAAATTGCCAAATATAAAGATGCATTCTACGTCACCAATTAAAATCATACCATTGCCTTTCGCTTGCCTCGGACGACGTCCTGCGCTCCATGCCGCGTCCGCTCTCCTTGCCGCTACTGCTCGCCGACTGCAGAAAGCTCACCGGTACCTCCCATCCAAATGCCAGGGGTACTCTGCTTCCCCCTGAGCCCCCCGAGCCGCAAAGGGGCCACACAAGAACCAGAGATAGACTAGCATCTCAGCTCACCTCCACGGCTAAGCTACCACTCCAACACAACTGAGATAAACCCAACTCCTCACAAGCAATCCGTCAAGCCACAATTCAACAGCGTAACGTTACGCTAACCGTTTTTCCTTCTTCCTCCAATTTCCCTTCCTCTTATAGAAATTTCAGACCCACCTACTTTCCTAAATTTATTATTTAATTAATTTTTAATGACAAACCTCAGAACATTCTCTGTCGTCCAAGTGTTTCTCATCCCTATGGTTCTCCAAAATTAATTTATTTTTAATAATTAAAAGACTCAATTCCCTCGCTCCCCCAAAAATCGCTCCTTAAATTACTCCTAGGGTTCCTAGATCCCCTCTCATGCTTTTAATCACTTTCCTAAAATGAAACTGCTGATTTTTAGTAACTCCTTAAATGTTGATTCCTTTTCGCTTTTTACCCTATGTCTCCTACTTTCCATTATTAAATTTCCTTTATTACAAGTTTCCTCATTTGTAATTTTTATTCCTCTCCTTTATTTTTTTATTTTCATTTACTTTTTTTTTTAGTTAAACCCAAAATGATAATTGCGCTTATTTGTCTTTTCAAAATGTTTTTAAAATCCTAACTTTTTATACCCCCCTCTCTTAGATAAATTTATTCTTCTTTAAAATTTAAAAATCCTTGGTTTCAATTTATTTACCCCCCTCATTTCTTTACCCCCTTTACTTTTAAGAAGACTTTAATTAACACCTAGGAGGGTTTTAGTTTACGCCCTATGTTTAATTTTTGTAGGATATTTTCTTAGGGCTTGTCAAAATTTATCTTAGAGATGTTTTAATTTAGGTTTTGATTTGAACAGGGTGACAATTTAATTAGGGGAGGCATTGTAAGAATTTATCAGGCGTTAAGGTCTCAGGGTCACCTAGGTTGTCTCATCATCATCCTCAATGTGACGTGCCCTTCAGGACACACTACATGATCCAAGGGTGCCACTAACCTCTTTTTCTTTTGTTGCGCGACGTGCCCTTCAGGATGCACCATGTGCTCCAAGGGTGCCACTTGATGACTTGTATTTCTTTGCGCGATGTGCCCTTCAGGATGCACCACGTGCTCCAAGGGTGCCACTCGCTGGCTTGATGGATTGGTAGACTCTATAACCCCTGGAGTCAACACTCCACCAGCTGAACTTGTGGGAGACTAAGGGCTCTAGGGAATAAGGTCACCGCCTTATTGCGCACCCCTTAGAATCATTGTGAGAGACTGTCGCAGTCTTCCCTCACGACATCGTGGATCCTCTCGAACTAGGTAATCATTGACCTAAAGTTCGAGCCACGGCGAGAGTGCTAGTAGGATGTGGCAGGGCTGCTGTCCACACCTCTCCCTCAATATCTCTGGAACTCATGGGTGGCCCCTTTACTCCATATGTGAGTCTTGGTCGACAAGCTATCGTCAGCCTTCATCATCAACCATCATGTCAGATCATGTCAATAACATATCATAAAATCAATAGCGTATCATCAAAACAAAGCAATATCACCATAAATGAAACAACCCAAATAGCCCACTCCCTGACTCAATCCGGAGTCCAAGGGAGTTCCACCAATGCCTCTGCATCCTCAAGGTCTGAAACCCTGCACACTCAATGAAACTGAGTCAGCAGCACATGTCTACACCAAAGTAGTAAAAACATCCTGTCATATAACTTAACGCATCATAATGAAAGAAAAAGTTTTATCATCATGAAAATCCAAATCACTTGCGAGCAAGTGCCCTCAAAGGATAAGTTTGGTAAGCACGCTAGAGCGGGATGTTACATACACCCCCTCTTGGTCTAAAATTCGTCCTGAATTTTCTCAGTATAAATGCCGAACTAAATGTACCATAATATCATAAGTACCACAGTATCATAAGTCTATCTATCAAACAAAAATGGAAACTGCTGGTGCATATCATATGCATCCTCCCAGGTCACCGAGTGCAGACTATAATTGTCCCACTGGACCTTGACCTGATCTACCGTTCGACGTCGTAACTATCGAACACGATGATCTAAAATGAGGACTGGCTCAGCCATGAGCGCTCCCTCGTCCGATACATGCAAGAAACTCATGTCAATCATGTGTGTAGGATCACTAACATAATGTCTCAAAACAGATACATGAAAAACATCGTGCATACGCTTCAAAGAATCAGGAAAGGCTAGTCGATAGGCCACGGGCCCCTTTCTCTCCACAATCTCGAAAGGTCCCACGAACCTAGGAGAGAGTTTAGCTCCCTTTCCAGACTTGATCAAACTCTTATGTGGTTTAACCAGCAAGAAGACTCGATCTCCGACCTCGTAACTACTGTCGACTCGGTGTGCATCGACATAACTCTTCTGTCGATCCTGCACTTCTTTTATCCTTTGTCTTATGGTTTTCCTTTTCTCTTCTATTTCTTGGATCGCTTCTGGTCCCACCAGGACCCTATCCTCAAGCCGATCCCAACTCAAGGGCGTCCGACATGGTCACCCATAAAGAAACTCAAAAGGTGCCATCATAATGGTGCTCTGGTAACTATTGTTGTAAGCGAACTCTACGAGAGGCAAGAATTCCTCCCAATGCTTTTGTTGGTCCATCATGTACATGCGCAGCATGTCTTCCAGGGTTTGGTTCATACGTTCTGTCTGTCCGTCAGTCTCTGGGTGATGCGCAGTACTAAAATTAAGTTGGGTTCCCAAGGCCTCTTGGAAACTCGTCCAAAATCGTCCGGTAAACACCGATCCTCGATCGGATATAATCCTCTTAAGCACGCCATGTAGCCTCACAATCTCACTGATGAAAAATCTCACTATGTCAAGTGCCTAATAAGTCATATGCACCGGAATAAAGTGATCACTCTTCGTCAGAGTGTCTACCACTACAAAAATCGAGTCGTGTCTCATTGTCGTTAGTGGCAATCCAACAATAAAATCCATCGAAATGACTTCCCATTTTGATTTCGAAATGGCATGTGGTTGTAATAATCCTGCCGGGTGTCTATGTTCAGCCTTTACCTACTGACACTCGAGACATCTAGCCGCAAAGTTGGCTATGTCGTCCTTCATTCCTTTCCATAAGAACAAGGGCTTAAGGTTTTCCCTCATCTTCGTAACTCCCGGGTGAGCCATGTAAACTTCTCTATGAGCCTCGCTCAGGATCAACATCCTCAACTCGTCGTTTGGCGGTACGTAAATCCAACCTCTAAACCTCAATAAACAATCACTATCAAATGAATATCCCTCAAATCGTGGTACCATCATTGTGTTTTGTCCGATAAAACCCTCGACTACTTTGTACCAATCATCGTCATGTTGTAAAGTGAGAATCTTCTCACGTAGATTCGTTTGAAGAGGCAACACCGAAAATATGCGTGGCCTCCGACTCAAAGCATCTGCCACTCGGTTCACTGTTCCCTTTATGTAAGTAATCTCGAAGTCGTATTCGCTAAGAAATTCCGACCAACGTCGTTGTCGCGCGTTCAGGTCGCTTTGTGTAAAAATGTGTTGTAATCCACAATGATCAGTCCTTAATTCAAATTTTCTTCCAACCAGGTAGTGTCTCCATACCTTTAAGGCATATACGATGGCTAATAACTCCAAATCATGCATCACGTAGTTTTCCTCATGCCTTCTTAATTTCCTCGAAATGTAAGCAATCACTCGTCCGTCTTGCATCAAGACTCCACCTAAACCTTCCTTGGATGCGTCAATGCATACCAAGAAGTCTGCGTCCATGTCAGGGACTTTTAATATCTGTGTTGTTGTCAAAAACTCCTTGAGCCTTTGAAATGCTTCTGTGCATTTCTCAGTCCAAAGAAACTTCTTGTTTTTCTTCTGCAATTCCGTGATCGGACTTGCTATCTTCGAAAACCCCTCGACAAACCGTCGATAGTATCTGGCTAAACCCATAAAACTACGCACTTCTGTGACATTCGTCGGCGCAGGCCATTCCATAATAGCCTCAACCTTGGCTGGATCCATGACGATACCTTCACCGGAGATGACATTCCCTAAGTAGTGAATCCTTGATTGATAAAAAGAGAATTTGGATAGCTTCCCATATAATTTGTGCTCTCGCAAAGACTTTAGTACCAAGCAAAATTTCTCATCATGCTCCTTCGTCGTCCGAGAGTAGATCAGAATATCGTCAATGAATACTTGGACGAACTTGTCCAAGTACTCGCGAAACACCCCGTTCATCAAGATCATAAACACCCCTGGGGTGTTTATCAGTCCAAACGGTAAAACAATAAATTCGTAATGTCCAAATCTTGTCTTAAAAGTGGTCTTAGGGACGTCATCCTCCTTGATCCATAAATGGTGATACCCTGATCACAAATTGATCTTAGAGAACACTGTCGCACCCTTCATCTGATCGAATAGATCATAAATTCTTGGTAAGGGGTACTGATTCTTGATCGTAGCCTTGTTCAGTTGACGATAGTCAATGCAAATCCCCCACGATCTGTCCTTCTTTCGAATGAAAATAACGGGTGCACCCCACGGTGACACACTAGGACATATCAGTCCCAGGTCCAGCAACTCCTTCAGTTGCATTTTTAAATCTTGCAACTCCAGGGTCGACATCCGATAAGGTGTTCTCGCTATCGATTCAGTCCTGGGTTTCAGGTCTATAGTAAACTCCAATTCTCTTTCTGGCGGCATCCCAAGCAACTCCTCTGGGAATACGTCTGCAAACTCCTTCACCACCGGAAGGTGTTCTAGAACTTTAGCTACTCCCTTTTCATTTAGCGCAAGGATTGCATAAAGCTTGCACCCCTTGTGCATACTCTTCCTTAACTGTAAGGAAGAGACGAACCTCAGGGATACTCCCTGGTTCCATCCTACTATCACACGTCTCTGTCCTTCATCATCGACTAAGCTCAACCGTTTCGTCTTACAGTTGAGTATCGCCTCATGCGATTCTAACCAATCCATGCCAATTACGATGTCATAAGACCCTAATATCATGATGTACAAGTTGACCCTTGTGAAAAACTCTCCCAGGTTAAGGGCACAACCCGTAACCTTTCCTCCAACCTTCTATTTGGCTCCAGAAGCCATCTCTACAAAGCTAAACTCATCCTGTTCGACTACCTTTACCTTAATTCTTTTTAGCGCTGCACCAGAAATAAAACTCTCAGTAGCACCTGGGTCTATCAAAATACTAAGGGTCTGGTCAGCGATAGTACCTGTCGTCTCGAGCACTGTAGACTGGTGCTCTGCCTGGCGGTTATTCATCGTTGCATGAATCCGATGGGCCTTGCCCATATCTCCCACTGTAGTAGGTCCGGCTGATCCAGATGCTCTGGTCCTCTCCACAGGACAATCGCGCTGGTAGTGTGGCTCCCCACACATCCAACACCCCTTCTTCGGCCCAGTAGCCCTGGTGCCCGAAGTAGAAAATGACTGCCCACTAGCCTGGAAATCGGGTTTGTTCTACTGAACAGGCCTAAACTGTTGCTGCTGCGGGCGACGTTATTGCTGCTGCTGTGGTGCTCGGTAAGGTGTCCGTTGCTGAGGCGACGGTCTTCATGGTGTAGCAAAAGTGGATCCCCTCTGGAAGCCACGATACCCCGACGTATGTCTCGCTGATGTCTGCTGCTACGGTGTACCTGATGAACCCTGCCCTGCAGGTCTCGCTGGAGTCCTGGTCTGACCCCCGCTGATAAGCTCCTCCTCTTCTATGAGGGCCTTTTGGACAGCGTCATGCAAGGTTTGAGGCATCAGAATCCTAACCTTTGCACGCAGGCTACCGTTAAGGCCAAACACAAACCTATTGACCTTGAGCTTCTCAGTGTTCAGGTGCGGAGCATACCGGAGCAACTCCATAAAACGTGCCTCGTAATTGGGCACTATACGACCTCCCTGTCGTAATGCATTGAACTCATTGAGCTAACGCTCAATGAATTCCTCTGAAAGATACCTCTCCCGGAACCGTTCCTTGAACAGTTCCCATGACACGTCTTCGACAACCATGTTCAGTTGTGGTAGGAGCGTCTTCTACCATAGAAGAGCGCTCCCCTTTAGTTGGAAGACCGCCATGCGGACCTTCATGATGGAGGTATAATCGCGAAGTGTGAAGCACATCGCCATATTCTCCAACCATGCCTCAGCGGCTGCGCCGTCCGGGGCACCCAAGAACTTGAGAAATTTCACCTTCTCAAGTTCACGGTGAATGCTACCAGTAACGGCCAGTGCACACGGCGGAACCTCAGCAGGTGCCGGTGCCCTGGCCTCATCTCTGTCCAATCTGCTGATCAGCGCCTTGCACATGCGCTGGAAAGATCTCATCATCCCCACAACGTCGACAACTGTGATCTGATCCTATCCAAGGACCTGCTCGCCTCCCTGGGGGTTAGACCCCTCAGGCGTGGATGTTGCTGGAGGCGTCAGGCCTCCTCCCCTAGCACCCCATCGTCTGCCTCAATGACGTCCTCTAACCATGATTACCTTCACACACATAATCAACTCGATCAGCGACAGAATAATCAAACATAATCATGTCAACGGAACCCATAATGAACCCCAAGTCGTGGGTCGAACCCGCTCTGATACCATATGTAGCGACCTTCTTGTTCATTACGACAACCATTCTCGTAATAGGTGCAAATTTTTTTTGTGTATGTTTAAGGTGTGTGCGCCCGTGTAGAAGTAACAACACACTTGACTCTACGTCGCCACTCGATGACCAACAAGACGCAACCACGACAAAAGTAAAATTGACTGCTAAATACGACTGACCTCCCGCCCGTCCTACCCTGCAATGGTTAGGACCTCTAAGACACATAAGCAATGCTCAAGCCCAGGTTCCCATCGATTTTAACCATTTAAGGTCTCAGGGCTGGTGACTGTTCTGAGGAACATGGAGGTTTCTACATCCCACCCGACACAACACACCAAGCAACTAATTGAATACAATCAAGTACAACGTAAATAAGAAGAACCAATACACCCCTTTCGGATGGCGCGTGATAAGAGGACTCCGACAACAAACCCAAGTTCAACATTATTTAAGGAACAACCACCCTCAATTGCTAGCTCAGAGTATTTTATTGTACTTCAATCCAGGACATTTCACCATATGCTTATCGATAACCATACTTTACTCTAGCATTGCAGTAAGATGACCGTGTCATTACATTTTTAATTACCATAACATTGCCATAAAAACAATGATCATTCATTCCAGCTGATATCCACTCTAACATTTCAATTTATTATAGGCAAGAACAATACAATTACATATTCAACAACCTATTATAATTACAAAATTATGAGCCATTTTTCAAGGACATTCCTTACATGTTACGGTGACAAAATTATATAAACCATACCTTTACACCTTGCATTATAACCCAATGATGTGATGAAATGACATTATGATAACCTTACTTTACCTTTATTTCAATTGCCTTACTAAACTACTTGTACTATCCAAACATAACCGTTTCCCTCCCTAAATGAAACTTCAACGAATTCCTTCTTTTAGATAAAAAAATAATAAAGGAATTTATAAAAAAAGTTAAATTCCACTCCTTCCTTAATTATTTTCTTAATTTTAACAAAAGAAATAAAAGAAATAATAAAAGGAAATAAAAATAATAAAAGCAATAAATTTTTCCTTAATTTTAAATGGCAGGCTTTTTAGCTCAAGGTTGGGCGATTAATTCTCAGCTGCAGAAGGGTCGAACAAAATGAAAATATTTTCTGACTGGAGGTCAAGGGATTGGTTACACGGTAATCAAGATTCTACGTCAAGACAATCCAAGCAGTTACAGGTTAGGTTAACACAGTCACTACCGCCTTACTCTCTTTTAGGAGACACCCTCTAATTTAATAGAATATTCTGATATTGTACTGAAATGATAAGGTTAACTAAAAGAATACGCCTCAATACTCAATTTCCAGAATCTCTTATCGCAACATATAAATTATCATTCACAATTACTCACTTGAACTATCATCATAAAAAGATTGACAACTTGGGAGTCCCTGGCTTGCTAAATCATCACTGGTTTCTTCATGGTATTTCAAGGCTAACACTTTTGTGTTAATTTAAACAGTTCCAGGTTTGATTAGGTACATCATCTTCTCTGAGGAAGTTATTAACAATGACCATCACCGGTATAGAGAAATTACGAGCCAAAGCAAGGGTAGAACTCGGGACTGCTACAGGATATCGATGACAATAAAATAAAAATTTGAGAATAAAACATGCCAAAGTGTATTACACTGCTTGGGTTAAAAGAGTCTTGTAGGTTAATAAACTTAAATATAAAAGTCAATTATTTTCAGGCAAGCACAAGGTAATACATACAGGGTCGCAAAAAAAAGTGAAATTATACAAAATCGCGCATGGACAGTGATCATACCACACCACCGGACAGAACGCCCCTCTCACACTCGACTCAGTCCAGAATTCCATTAAAACAGTCAGGGGAATTAACCTATAACTGGAGGGCGCATAAAGGGGATTTAACACGCTCAAATAATGCCAGCAAAATGAAGAACAATCAACGCCCACGCATGCAATGAACTAGCGCCTTTACGACATTACACCCCGCAGTAGATACCATCAACAGACTCAGTGAAATACAGACACAAGGGTGCAGCAATAATAACCCAAAAAATGCAAGGTAGTAATGCCAGCTCTGAAGGAAAAACGCAGATCCCAAACGCAAAGTAATGATGCCTGTTCTGAAGGAAAAACGTAGGTCTTTAAGGCATTTACACGTAGATCAAGTGCCCAGGGATATCAATAAGATGCATGGATACAAAACACATACAAACACACGGATACAAGAAGGAATGCGCATCCAATTATGATACCCGAACGCATTGTCTACAAATCACACTATATACCAAAATGCATTGTATACAAATGCCCCATCACACTGTATACAAACGCACTATACACCTAAGACGCATACATAAGGGCACGGATACAAATGCATACAAAAATGATACAAAAATGCACTATATAAATAATGCACACATTGTATAAATAATGCACACAGTTGCAAAACGCCCCATATAAATAATGCACACTGTACATAACCAAACGCCCAATAAAATAGTGTCGCTGTATGTAAATAAAAAAGCCCCATAAATAATTGCCAGAAGATAAAACACATGGCCCCCAGCAAGGTAAAAAGGAAAATGCCCACCATCAAACACATAATAACATTTGCAGAACAAAATGCCAACAGATTTTTTCAGTAACTCAATACACAGTCCTAAAATTATAACAGCCATCATTTACACAGACCCAAACGTTGGATAAAATGATATAACAGAAATATTAAACATTACACAATCCGCACCATCATTTAAATTCGCACAGTCCAGAGTTTCGGTAGAAAGATTTCATACAGTCGGAACGATGAATGAAAGGAAACTATACAGCCTCAATAACTTTAAAATTTCCGAATATAAATATGCATTTTACTTCACCAATTAAAATCATACCATTGCCTTTCGCTTGTCTCGGACGATGTCCCGCGCTCCATGCCGCGTCCTCTCTCCTTGCCGCTCCCGCTCGCCGACTGCAGAAAGATCACCGGTACCTCCCAGCCAAACGCCAGGGGTACTCTTCTTCCCCCTGAGCCCCCTGAGCCACAAAGGGTCCACACAAGAACCAGAGATAGACTAGCATCTCAGCTCGCCTCCATGGCTGAGCTACCACTCCAACACAACTGAGATAAACCCAACTCCTCACAAGCAATCCGTCAAGCCACAATTCGGCAGTGTAATGTTACGCTAACTGTTTTTCCTTCTTCCTCCAATTTCCCTTCCTCTTATAGAAATTTCAGACCCACCTACTTTCCTAAATTTATTATTTAATTAATTTTTAATGACAAACCTCAGAACATTCTCTGCCGTCCAAGTGTCGCTCATCCCTACGGTTCTCCAAAATTAATGTCTTTTTAATAATTAAAAGACTCAATTCCCTCACTCCCCCAAAAATCCCTCTTTAAATTAATCCTAGGGTTCCTAGATCCCCTCTCATGCTTTTAATCACTTTCTTAAAATGAAACTGCTGATTTTTAGTAACTCCTTAAATGCTGATTCCTTTTCACTTTTTACCCTATGTCTCCTACTTTCCATTATTAAATTTCCTTTATTACAAGTTTCCTCATTTCTAATTTTTATTCCTCTCCTTTATTTTTTTATTTTCATTTACTTTTTTTTTTGTTAAACCCAAAATGATAATTGCGCTTATTTGTCTTTTCAAAATGTTTTTAAAATCCTAAATTTTTATACCCCTCTCTCTTAGATAAATTTATTCTTCTTTAAAATTTAAAAATCCTTGCTTTCAATTTATTTACCCCCCTCATTTCTTTACCCCCTTTACTTTTAAGAAGACTTTAATTAACACCTAGGAGGGCTTTAGTTTACGCCCTATGTTTAATTTTTGTAGGATCTTTTCTTAGGGATTGTCAAAATTTATCTTAGAGATGTTTTAATTTAGGTTTTGATTTGAACAGGGCGACAATTTAATTAGGGGAGGCATTGTAAGAATTTATCAGGCGTTAAGGTCTCAAGGTCATCTAGGCTGTCTCATCATCATCCTCAATGTGACGTGCCCTTCAGGATGCACTACGTGCTCCAAGGGTTCCACTCGCCTCTTTTGCTTCTGTTGCGCGACGTACCCTTCAGGATGCACCACGTCCTCCAAGGGTGCCACTCGCTGACCTGTATTTCTTTGCGCGACATGCCCTTCAGGATGCACCACGTGCTCCAAGGGTGCCACTCGCTGGCTTGACGGATTGGTAGACTCTATAACCCCTAGATTCAACACTCCACCAGGTGAACTTGTGGGAGACTAAGGGCTCTAAGGAATAAGGCCCCCGCCTTATTGCGCACCCCTTAGAATCATCGTGAATGACTTTCACAGTCTTCCCTCACGACATCGTGGATCCTCTCGAACTAGGTAATCGTTAACCTACAGTTCGAGCCACGACGGGAGTGCTAGTAGGCTGTGGCAGGGCTGTTGTCCACACCTCTCCCTCAATCTCTCTGGAACTCGTGGGTGGCCCCTTTACTCCATATGTGAGTCTTGGTCGGAAATCTATCGTCAGCCTGCATCATCAACCATCATGTCAGATCATGTGAATAACATATCATAAAATCAATAGTGTATCATCAAAACAAAACAATATCATGGTAAATGAAAAAACCCAAATAGCCCACTCCCTGACTCAATCTGGAGTCCAAGGGAGTTCCACCGATGCCTCTGCATCCTCAAGGTCCGAAACCCTGCACACTCAATGAAACTGAGTCAGCAACACCTGTCTACACCAAAGTAGTAAAAACATCATGTCATATAACTTAACGCATCATGATGAAAGAAAAAGTTTTATCATCATGAAAATCCAGATCACTTGAGAGGAAGTGTCCTCAAAGAATAAGTTTGGTAAGCATGCCAGAGCGGGATGTTACACTTCTTCTTTCCACCATTAATACTTACCAAAATTCTTTATCAATGAAAATTAAAAGACTTTATCTCAACTTAATCCTTAAGGGGGGTGGATACCTTTAAACTCCAAAACACTAGACTATTACAAATATATAAGTATTTATATCTACTCTTATCATAGACTATACTTATGTCCTCAACAAAACTATA
>ML825562.1:5101-16080 GCA_009831015.1 Picea engelmannii | reverse complement strand
ATGGAGCCAATATTATTTCTTATTAGTTCTTATTCAATTCTTATGTGAGAATGGAAGTCTCAACTAAGTAATAATATTCTAAAGTTTAATTACAGGAATATGCCTACGCCTGTATATAGACATGATTTCAGGTCCGTTTATACATAAGTGGTTTTGCCTAAGGAGTTTCAGTACACTGGGAAAGTACCCTATAGTTTGTTACCATGTAATAATAATTTAGACTACAAAATGAACATTTCCAGAATTTAGTCATTTATACCCTTTCAATGAATAAAACAAATTATAACATTCGTTCGATATTTAAATCAACAGAAAAGATTCACTCAACTAAATTCTCATGAGGCGTTCGGTCATCTATTTTAAGCTTCATACAATCGAACAAATTACATCCATGGAAATATTTCAATTCAGCATTAACAGATGCATTACATCAGTTATATAATCATTCAAGCAGAGAATGAATAGATTAACATATCTGTACTAGTTCATGGGAAGACAAAGGGAAAAACCACATTCCTCCCAACTGTAGAATAGGGCAGCCAAATCACTTGTCCTGTTCACCCCCTAGCCTGACCATGAATCCATGAGGGATAACTCAGAAATCCCCCTCAGCAAATGTCATTTAGCTTCAAAAATCTTCTCCTTGCCTCACGCTCAACAAGTAGTGTTCATAAAAACAAACAATCAATAAACTATGTTTTCCCAACATACTAGGCAACATCCTGCCTCCTCACATATCTTATATATCCAAGAACCAAAAATGTCTATCTTTTTCGCCTTGGAAATTTTCGCAGCTTTCCAAATCCCTGATTTTCAGGGGCTACCAATGGAAAAATTATTGGTTTTCCACTTGTAACAATCATCCCTAAGGTAGTTCCAACGTGTTCCCCACTCATGGAGTCATGGTCAGTTGATTTTAACATGGTTGTTCTATTTGTCCTCCTGCAATAATTATAAAATATTTTGTTTCATACATGTTTCATAATCAAATAGTTAGTTGAGTCAAATCAAATTTCTTCCCAACAATCATAATCATTAATTACAATTAACCAAATTCAAAATTTGGAATTGCCATAAATGGAAAAAAAATTCCAAATTCGAATTTACGAAAATGGAATAATTTTTCCTAAGAAATTTCTAATTCAAAAATAATTTATTTATTTGGGGATGTCACACTTTATCTCTGTTGTGATCATGGAAACACAGAATGAAGAGGAGATCAGACTTGAAGATAATCCCGAGAAATGATCTACTAGAGATCTTGGACAGAATAGTGAAGGAAGTCCTGCCACCCAGGTTCTAGAAACTATGAGAAAACTTATTGTGGAACTAGAGATTTTCAAAGTAGACAATGAGAAACTAAAAAAGGCACAACAATAACAACAGGGAATAAATGGAGTCTATTGCATAGCATAGTAACAAAGAAGATCCTGAAATATAACAACGAGGAAGAAGAGGTCAGCAATAGAGCCTCCAAAAATTTTGTCCCTGAAGTAGAAAAAGGGGACGACTCTTCTGAAGGTACACTCATTAAGAAAACTACTATATTTGATATGATATATTCTAAATTAGTAGTTTTTCTATGATTACGTCTTATATTTTATTCAAATCAACTTCAACATTTGTGTTCCTGTCTTGTTGATTGGTTTTGTATGTGGCTTGTGCTTTATGAGTATTTCATAAAGTGTGCATGGTTTATCTCCATGGAAAGAATTGAATGATGATACACCCATTGATGTCTGTATAGCTCTAGTATAAATATGTTATACACCATATAAATATGAATCATGATAGAGCCATTCATACGTGGATGTCTCTAATATAAATATGGTATACAACATGTAGATATGAATATTGCTACATGTTGTTGGTGTACTAAATGTGGATCACTTTCACCAATGTGTGGTTATGAACTCCAGTTGTGACAAGGCACAAAAACCTAAGATAATAAAAACAAGAAAGATTTCCAATTTACATGTCAAAAGGAGAAACATGAAAATGTTTACATGACTGTACTCTCTAGAAAATTCTTTTATATAGAATATTACAAAAATTCTTAACATCTTAATTATCATCTAAAATTTGACATAGTCAATCGACAAACTAACTAATATCTAAAATAAGAATAACATGGAGATTAAATATTAATGTGGATTTATTTTCTTCTAATATATTATTAATTTACTCCTAGAAGAGAACCCTGTGTTCGATATTAGTTCCTCCTAGTTTAGATTGAAAACATTATCACTTTCCTTTAGGTTTAAGAATGAAACGACACAATATGGAGCTAGTACCATAGAACATGTAATGTAATTGAGCCTTATCAAAGGGTAGATGATTGTTGGTTGAATGTGCATCACTAGAAAAGTTAAGAATGTTCGTCAAACAGAATTGTTGTGTAGCATGCAGAACAAGACTATGATGGGTAATATGTGTTAGTTATAACTGTAACCTGAACATTATGTGATTGTACACTGCCATTTGTTCTAGCCTGTTGTATGAGTTCGTTAGGATTTCTTGTTTTGTTTATCGATCTTCTTGATTTGCTAGAGCTTATTTAGCTCAGTTCTTTCCCCTTAATGAAATGCGTTGTGCTCATTCTTGTTTCCAATTTCGTCTTCTCTGTATTATCTCCTTTGCTTCTCATTTTGTCATGGTATCAGAGATTAGGACGTAAGCCTCTTCATAGTGCCTGAAAAGAAGCCCGATCCTAGGAAGAAGAGCGATGGAATTACATTGTCTCGTAGATGAGAGCACGGGACACAAGATTCTTCACAGACTTGGAGAAAAGTCCATAGTACACTCAAAATATCATTGGAGACAACAAGCATGAGGAAGAAGAGGTACAGAAGGACAGAACAATTCAATATTCATGAGCATTTAAAGAATTCGTGAAAGATTAGTGAAATTCTTTCTTCCAGAAGAAGTTTGCAGAAGCAACAAAGGACAAGCTAAAGAAGTCATAAGATCTCACGTGGGAACAAATATGAGCCTTTAATTAAGCTCAGAAATGACAGCCCATAGATAAGCCGATTTTTTTTTTCAGCCGTAAGATTTGAGCGAGAGAAAGATATGCCCTCAGATCAAGCAAAGATTAAGTCACAACCATCAGATCTCATTGGAGAGAGATCAATGGTGGGGAGGCATTGTCGGGATTGAGAAGGAAATTAAAGTTTGTGCAATTTGTGAGCCTGCAATCGCTCAAGATTGTTGATCTTGTTAGATCAATAGATCAATGGTGCATATCGATCCCGCTAAAAACGAGCATCTTCACATTGCAGGGATCAGGAAATTAAAGTTTTTGTAAGTTGTGAGCCCGCAATTTCTCAGGATCGTTGATCTTTCTAGATAAAAAAATCAACGGTGGATATGGATCCCACTATGGACGAACATCTTTGCTTTGCGAGAGATGGGGAAGGAAATTAAAGAATGAGCAACTTGAGTCTCAAAAATCACTCATGGTCGTTGATATTCAAGCAAGGGACACGTGTCGAGCGATATTGTACTCCGGGAGGAAGCAAGAAGAAGATGAGTAAAGGACTCCCGAAGGCCCGAAACTATGAAGAGTCGGAGTAGATCTATATCGTTGATCAAAGTGGACACGTTGCAGGAGATCCTACACTCTGGAAGATAACCACTTCAGAATAAAGACAAAGGTGTGAAGTGAGAACTCCCGAAGGATGGAAACTTGAAGTTCATCTAGACCATCCATGAACGAGGACATGCAGTGCCAGATCTCTCACTTTGGAGGATTGTGCGAGCAAACAGAAGAAAACTCCCAAAGTCCAAACACTCGAAGTAAATATCCACCATCCACAAAAAGATGACACATGGAGGCAGATCTCTCACTTCGGTGATACGACACTCCAGAGGATTGTAAGGACTATGCATTGAAAAAGCCCGAAGCACGACAACTCAGAGCACTTGGCTTTTAGCCCCCAGTCACATGAGAATCTAAACTTTGAATGGACGGAGGATTCTCCACTTCGCTAGTTCGAGGCTCGGAGAAAACATGGTGCATTGTTGGAAGAATTTCCGAAGCCCCGAAGGCTAAAGTAAATCTCAGTCATCCAATTAGGAGGACACATGGAGGTTGATATTGCACTTTAGAGATTCGACACTCAAGAGGATTGCGCATATTAGTAGATGGAAATTCCCAAAGGCCACAGTTTCGAAGAGGATCTTGCTCGTTCATTTGCAGAAGCCTAACAATCGTTGGATCTACACCTCTACGGATATTTCACAGCCTCGACACTTTGTGAGTGTTGTGATTTCAAGTTGTTAAAGATCTTTGAAGCCTGGAGTCTCGATGTAATTCTGAGACGTAGATCTCGACGGGTAATTGAGACCGTCGATCTCTTCCCCATGTTCGAAGGTTCGCGAGTTCGGAGGATTGTGAGGTAAGAAAGGAATATTGCTCAGAGCCCTGAATGCCCAAAGGCACAAATTCCTGAAGTAATTGTGGACCGTTGATCTAAAATCAACGAGGACCATTGATATTTGCAGCAATTCATTTATTCAGCCATTCAGCTATTCGAAGTAACTGAAGTTATGGAATGCTATGAACCACGTGTACAAAAAATGGACTCGTTGTACCCATTTGTAGATGCGCAAAGGTCCAATAGAGCTATATCATGCAAATAAAAAATGTAAGGAATTATTGGTAATATGATCCATAATCATTTTGATGGAATGATCCCGAGGCTAGTGCGATTTTTGTGCAAATTTTAGTGATCAGACTTTTATGGACTGTAAGACAAGGAGTGTGCTATCAATCTGTAGTGATGAAAGTCCATTTACCCACTATCGTGACTGAGTATACACGTAACAAGAAAAATGCTAAGGTGGAGGCACCCTATAATATAGTTCCTATAGAGGAAATGTGCATAAATAAGTTGTTAGTAGACCAGCATGAACGATACGGGTTCCCTACATTTCTACATACATGATGAGATACATAAGAGAGTACTACATGCTATGAGAAACAAGATGGAAAAAATTATAATAACCTTCACATCAATCGTGTGAGATATAGGATTCGTCATGAGAGATAATGGGTGAAAAACATTAACAATAGGCTATGATCAATAAAATAAAAAGAAAAGCCATGCAATGGTGTTAAATCCGCATCGTATTATTTTTTTTGTTCCCAAAAAAATTGCTTGCGTAATATCATCATAGATGTGTTAAACACTAAAAGGATCCTTATGTATCCATCCAAACGTAGGAGATATGATCCTCCATTGCCGTAGTAGGTAAACAAGGGTCACGGGTGTGTTTTCTAGGAGCCCATGAAGGAGGCTAGATATGATGCTAAACATGTTATAATGAGCATCTTGCCCCATACTAACGCTTGCATTAAGTAGGGTGGCATGGATGTTAGCTTGAATCATATTGAAGAGAGATAAGGATGAATTTTTGGGATGGTAGGATATTGAGAGAAGGGAAGAAATAAGATTGACGAGAAGATCTTGTGGGGAGAAAACGGTTGTTCGGTTGAAGGCCACCATGGTATGTTGAGGAATTAAAGTAGAAAATATGATAAGGTGTTGAAACAAGAAGAAAAATATGTTCTGCTCAAATTGTATAGGGAATCTACAAATGACTAATTTATTTAGTGATATGGTTATAAGGAAGAGAGGTGTTGTGAAAGGTACCATTACTACTTGAAAATGGTACTAGAGAGAAGGTGAGAACAAGGTAGGGAACCCAAATGGATATAATGCTATTGGAAATGTTAACAAGGTGGATTAAAGAACCTAAAAGAAACTCAATGATTGAATACAAATGGATATGGGTGAGGCATCATAGAAAAATGAACTATATCTAAGAACAAAGGTGCATGGAACATAAGAAAATTCCTCTAATAAACCCAAGGAGAGAAGCTCTGTATCTTTTGTTCGAGTGTAGGTCAAAAAATGAAAAAAAAAATGAGAAAATGCTAAGGCATCTACGTTGGGTGTGGGAGAGAAATGAATCAGACTTGAAAATAACAATGCCTAGGGTGGAGAGCATGCCTAAAATGAAACTAGGTGTATGGTAATAGAGATTTCTTAGTAAAGTGTTTAAAATCCAAAAGTGGCTATAGTAGAGGAGTAGGCATCAAGAGACAAACAAACTCTAGGTGGGTGTGTAATACAACAAAACTAAATTCATGTGACAACTCGGATTTGAAAAAGGATCTAAAACTATATGATGAGAAAAAAATTGTGAGATACTAAAATGAAAAAAAAAATCAATTCATAACTCAAAAGGATATACTTCATAATAGTTCCATGTATTTATTCTCCAACAAATTCATTTTTATACATATTTACAAAAGTTCATATTTGGCAGAGTCAACCTTATCTTGGCTATGTCAATCTTATCTTGTAGCCAATATTGACATGGTCAATTTTTAAAACAGAGTTAATAACTAAAAAAAATACACATAGCTCAAATCTTGGTGTGAATTTTTTTTCTTCAACCATTTTATTAATCTATTTTAAAGAAGAGTTATGTGTGTGCCATAGAGAGGCCCACCCTATGTTCCATAGTATATTGTCTATCCGTTATGGAAAAAAGGTTGTAAAGTAATGAAATTTAGAACACAAGAGCTATCATAAAGCTTTACAAAATTGTAAAAGAAATTAGAAATATCAAAGATAATTTTAAGAGCCTAGACAATTGGACTAACCTAGGCATATTTGTTAGGTGTGGGAGAGAAATGAATCAGATTTGAGAATAACAATTCCTTGGGGGTATGACATGTCTATAATGAAACTAAGTCTATGCTAATAGATATTTGAAGTAAGTCTGTGAAAACCAAAAGTGGCTATGGTGGAGTAGACATCAAGAGAATGGGATGTTGAAACAAACTATAGGTGGGCGTGTGAGAAAAAAAAAGATAAATTAATGTGACAACAAGACTTTGGAAAAAACTCTCAATATGAAAATTACAAAATGTTTTCAATTGATAACTCAAAAGGATCTGTTTCATAATAGTTCAATGTGTTTATTCTCCAACAAATTCCTTTCTATACATCTTTACAAAAGTTCAGACATAGTGAACCTTATCTTGGCTATGTCAACCTTTTCTTGTAGCCAAGATTTGAAATCGTAAATCTTAACAAACCATTTAATAACTAAAAAAATTACATAGATCTCAAATCTTGATGTGAATTGATTTTCTTCTACCATCTTATTCCTCTACCCTAAAGAGGAGTTCCATGTGTGTCATAGAGAGATGCACCCTATGTGCCATATTATATTGTGCATCCATTTATGGACAAAAGCTTGTAAATTAATGAAATTAAGAACATAAGAGATATCATAAAGATTTCCAAAATTGTAAATACCAAAGATAATTTTAGGAGCCTAGACAATTGAACAAACCTACTTTAAAAAACTCTTGGTTGAAAGCACCATTTTAGAAAATACACATACTATAAAAAATGTGCAATTATGTTTGCTAAAAGTCATTTGCAAACTTGTGATGAAATCCATTGAGATTTCTTACCCAAGTCATGGTGGAATGGAAATATATTGAGAGGGACCTAACTTTGTATTAGATGATTTTGAATGGATATGTAGAGAGAAGCATTGAATGTATTCCTAAATGTTGTTTCGGATGGATGGTTGGAATAAATATCTTTATAGCTAGTGTAGTGTCTTTTGTTGTCCGATAATGGCATCCATATGATTATGACTGTTATTTATAAAGTAGCAATAATCATACCTCAAAATTTTCGAGGTCTAGTTGAATTGACATAACCACTACATGCATAGAGAATAAGGTATTTAAATTGACATAACCACTCCATGCATAGAAAATCACTCCAAGCATAGAGAATAATGTGAACACATAGCTCAACTATTTTCTATGGGTCGTTTCAATGCTTTCATTTTATGGTTATAACTTGGATCAATATCCTATAACTATTTCTTATCATTGTAGGGGTGACCTCAAGTATTTGTAACACATGTTTTATAAAGAGGGAAACTACTTTGCAAACTATTATGGATTTTTGTTAGAACATCCTATTACAACTAATGTGACAAAAAAGTGAAATTATATTAGCATAAAGATCTTATGCATAGTAAACTTCAAGTCAATTAATAAGGACAAAACAGTTCATTTTAATGCATATCCAATAAACTAAAGTGGAACTGAAAATTGTTCATTTAAACAATTACTGAATTTCAAGTAAATTAACAACAAAACATGTCATTTTAATACATATCCAATACACTAAAATAAAATTGAAAACAATTCATTTAGAGGTACAAAATTTCTAGTAAATTAATAACCATAAAACATGTCATTTTAATGCATATCCAATAAATTAAAATAAAACTGAAAATAGTTCAATTACAACTAAACCTACATTTTTTTCTTCAAATAACATTACATAATAAGTAGGCAATATATATCAATGATAAACTACATAGATGGTTCTGATCACAAATTTTACTAGACACATATTTAAAAAATTTAAAAAAGATTTTGATTTTTCAAAAATTGTAAAATGATTGATACATAAAACTTAATAAAAGAATATATAGAATTTTTTTAAGACAAATTGATCTATCATGTTGAAAAAAAGATCAAATCCGTCCAAGTGCAAACTTTTTTTAAAGTAGAAAGTTTAAAAAATTTCAAAAAGAGATCAAATCCATCCAAAAACTTTTTTAAGGTAGAAAGATTAAAAAATGTTTAACAAATTCAGAGATTTAATCTCTATAGACCATCCTTACCTAAACTAAATGTACACTCTGTTCAAAGCTATGGATTCCAAAATTATGTAAAACTTTTGTAAAAATGCTAACTAAATTAGTGTAAAACTTTTGTAAAAATACTAATTAAATTAATGGCGATTAATGTAACCTCTGGCCCAAATTGACATTTTTGTCAAAAAGTTAATTACAATATAGATATCTATATTGTAGCACAGTGCAGCGGCGCCAACCATACCATAGCCATAGATATAATTATAATTATAGATATCTATATTGTAGTACAGTGCAGCAGCGCCAACCTTATCATGGCTACAGATATAATCCAAAAGAAAAAAAAGGACTGATCTCTATTTCCTTACCTTACAAAGCTCTGTAGATGATAAATTTAGATAATTCTCCGATTGAAACCCCGCATGATTGCAACTAATGAACTGTGGCCGCGTGACCTTTTTTCCTAACCTTGGCGTGCATTTGAATTTTGTGCGCAGGAAGAAGAATTTCAAGTGGTTCTTCCTGTCGGCAAAATCCACTGTCTTGTAGAAGTTCCAGGTAAGTCATAACGACGAGAGCAAATTAATGGACACCGACATTTTCTCTTCTCGCGTTTCAGTACGCTGCCAAATGTGTTTCGTACTGCCCACCGAAATACAAAACAGGAATGATTGCATTGCCTTTTCTAGCCGGTCAGACGATTTGACAAGAAATACAAAAGCATCAATGTGCCCTTGAAAACATTAAAACTAATGTGGGCAGTACAAAACCCATTTGACAGCATACGAGAAGCGAAAATGTCGGTGTCCATTAATTTGCTCTCCTCGTTTTGACTGTCTGGAACTCCTCGGAGACAGTGGATTTTGCCGACAGCGAGAACCACTTGAAATTCTTCTTCCTGCGCACAAACTTCAAATGCACGCGAAGGTTAAAAAAAGGTCACGCGGCCAGAGTTCATTAGTTTCAATCATGCCGTGTTTCAATCGGCGAATTATCTAAATTTATCATTAACCTGGGTCGGTAAGGTCAGGAAAGAGAGATCAGTCTCGTTTTTTTCTTTTCGATGACATCTATGGCTATGATATGGTTGACACCGCTGCACTGTACTACAATATAACTTTCTATAATATAATTAACTTTTTGACAAAATCTTCCCAGCCGTCAGAAACCCATTGTTCTGAACGAGGCTAGGCGTTGAATAGTTATTGCTTGAGGCAGAGTACACATTAATGGATTTAATTATCATATTGACAAAACCTTCCATTAGGTCTTAAGTCCATCGTTTTGAACGAGTCTGCACGTTGAATAGACGGAGTCTTAAGTCCAGAGTTTACATTAAAGGATTTAATGGGGCACCAGGTGGGCTGCTTACTGAACCCACTCAGCTTCCGGGCATCAACGTGCTACTGGTGTAGACCGCCATCTTGATACTGCTAATGCTCGTCCTCCAATAATCCAGTTACACCCCGTCGATGCTCTTCCCCGCTCCCTGGACTCTGACTATAAATCCACATGATGAGCTAATTCTGTAATTCATGGTTTCCATGGTTTGAGGCGAGGACGAGGAACATCCATGCTAATTCCTCCAGATGCCGTAGTTTGGCACCACTCGATGTGTATACATACACCTGTAAGTAATATGCAGTCTTACTGAATTTCATATTCTGTGAATAATGTGGAACTAGAATTGGGCGCACCTGTAAGTAGTATGCAGTTTTACTGAATTTCATATTCTATGAATGATGTCGAACTAGAATGGAAAAAAAATTGTTTGCGTTCACCGGAAATCTATGAATGAAATAGCACAAAACCTTTCTCTTCCTTGTACTTATAGTTATCTACGTTTGTATTTTCTTATTATAATTATTTTCAGTTATAGAAATTATTTTCTATTTTTTAAAATAGGAAACAAGTTTGGACATTTTGTTGTTCATTTTATTATTTGTTATAAATTTTTAATTAAAAATTAACTTTAATCTTATTTTATTTCTTTCTTAATTTATTTTTTCATTTTTACTATTATTATTTGAAAATAAAATTTTATTTTATTTTAAAATTTTGTATTTTCAATTTCATTATATTTTTGAAAATTAATTTTGATTTTTCTTTATCTTCTCCATTATACATCATGAATTTATAAGTATTGTTATTTTTCTCTTATGGTTTATTTTTAATATATTGACATTTTACCTTTTCAACACTTTATTTTAAATTACAACAATTTTGAACCATAATAATTATTCAATATATTTTAAAAATGTAAGCCATAT